>SJYV01033478.1:369229-390102 GCA_006410875.1 Neotragus pygmaeus
CTTTCGAATTGTGGTGCTGGAGAAAACTCTTGAGAGTCCCCTGGATGGCAAGGAGATCAAACCAATCAATCCAAAGGAAATCAGCCATGAATATTGAGTGGAAGAACTGATGCTGAAGCTGAAGCTCCAATACTCTGGCCACCTGGCATGAAGAGTTGGCTTATTGGAAGGGACCCTGATGCTGGGAAAAACTTGAGGGCAAGAGGAGAAGGGAGTGACACAGGATGAGATGATTGGATGGCATCACTGACTCAGTGGACATGAGTTTGAACAAACTCTGGTAGATAGTGAAGGACAGGGAAGCCACGTGTGCTGCAATCCATGGGTCACAAAGAGTCAGACACGACTTAGGGACTGAAAAACAACAAATGTAACACCATTTTATATTCCCATTAGCAGTGTTTAAGTTCGAATTGTTCTGCATCTTCAAAAATTGGTACTGTCGTTCTAACTTTAGCCATTCTAGTGTGTGTGAAGTGGTATTTCATTGTGGTTTTAATTTGCATTACCCTGAATGCTTTTTTTCATAAGATTATAGGCTATCCCTTTCCTGGTGGCTTAGATGGTAAAGAATCCGCCTGCAATGCAGGAGACCTGGTTCAATCTCTGGTTCGGGAAGATCCCCTGGAGAAGGAAATGGCTACCCACTCCATTGTTCTTGCCTGGAGAATTCCATGGACAGAGGAGCCTTGGGGGCTACAGTCCTTGGGGTTGCAAAGAATCGGACATGACTGATCTACTAACACTTGGCAGCACTTGTAGGCTGCTCCTGTAACTTCTTTCAAAAGTGTTTTTAAATCTTTTGTCTTGGTTTCTATTTTTAAAAATTTAGTACGTACCTTTAGTCCTCTCTACACCATTTTCTTAAAAACTGCAGTAAAATTGGCATGGTAATTTAGAAAAAATCTCCTCGAGGAGTTTCTTTAGAGAGAAAATTACTTATTGATAGAACTGTTGCTGCTGCTGCTGCTGCTGCTGCTGCTGCTAAGTCACTTCAGCTGTGTCCGACTCTGTGCGATCCCATAGATGGCAGCCCACCAGGCTCCCCCGTCCCTGGGATTCTCCAGGCAAGAACACTGGAGTGGGTTGCCACTTCCTTCTCCCATGCATGAAAGTGAAAAGTGAAAGTGAAGGCCCTCAGTTGTGTCCGACTCTTAGCGACCCCGTGGACTGAGGCCCACCAGGCCCCTCCATCCATGGGATTTTCAGGCAAGAGTGCTGGAATGGGGTTTGGTATGTCCTAAATATTGTTAGAAGGGCCTTGAAATACCACTGGAGATAAGGAATGAATATTGTGATTAAGAATTTGCTTCTGATTAAGGCAATTATATACTAAAAATATTCATTAATTTTTGTTTTTCATTCATTGCCATGAAATTTATAATGAGACCTACCATTTATTTATCTCTCCTTGCCCCCTTTGAAATGCTTTAAAAGGGTAGATCAATTAGAATTTATCTTATCAAATTTCTTGGCTTCGAATCCTAGAAAAACACCTGTCTGCTGAAGTTGACTCCTTTACTTCTATGTAACTCTCTCTCTAGCTCATATGTCTGATTTCCCTATGATCCAAATGTTTTAGGACGTGTTCATGATGCCAGATCTCAACTCTTTGTATCATACTGATGGACACTGACCTGACACCAGTTTGGTCATTCACAACTCTTAGGATTTTTTGATAGATAATAGTAACCACAGAAAAACATGAGGTAGATGGGTACCAAGTTGCTACCAAGTTATAATGAGAACTAATCTCAAATAAAAATATTCTTCCACACAGCGAAGTCATTAAATATTCTTACTTAGCAAACAGGCATAAAACATGANATTTTTTGATAGATAATAGTAACCACAGAAAAACATGAGGTAGATGGGTACCAAGTTGCTACCAAGTTATAATGAGAACTAATCTCAAATAAAAATATTCTTCCACACAGCGAAGTCATTAAATATTCTTACTTAGCAAACAGGCATAAAACATGATGTACCCTGTCTTATAAGCTTGGTTGCTGTGTTTTTAGGTATTCAGATCACTCCTTTTATGAAATGTTCACTTGAAGCAGACAACGATAATATTCTCGTTATAGGATTCTGTTAGGCACCAGTTAATCATATCTCACAATCAGTAGCTGGACAGAGAACAGTTTAGGCATCTAGACTTGAGTCTCATACACTATCCCTGAATAAGAGTATCATTAGATTTGTGTAATCTGTGTTTAAGATAGTTTAGGCTGTCTACATACATGAACAGCCATTTATTTTACCAGTGAGAACCCACTTCTAGCAACCATTGTTCTGATTAACAAGCTATTAGTTTCACCAATGAAAAAACATTTTTGGCATTTGATGTTTTAATTATAAGTTCTCCGGATGTATGAATAACAGAAAATCTGCATTATCACCCTTGAATATGAGTTTCCGTCTTTAGTAATAGCTATCCATCTATGGAGTGTGAATTTCTAATTAGAGCAACTGCATCTAGATCAACAGATTGGCCTCGTGGGGTAGCTTAAACCAGCTTAAATCATGTGCATTTCAACCTTTTGAAAATAAAATAGCATGCCATTTGAAAGTAAACTAACAACTCCGTTTTCATTATATAAAACNCCACAAGTGTTTGTCCACGGAAGATGAAGACTAGGGGTAAGGAGGCTTGGAGAGACAGTGGAGAGGGGCGCACTGCGAGCTGGAATGTGGCTGCTCATCAGGCAGAGCTACGTCAGGACTGCAAATAAGAAACAAGCATGTCAGCAAGAGACAAATTAGCAAAGGGCTATGCACAGTGGTAAAGGTTCGACAGACATTATTTTCACAGGAATTTTGCACAGAAAATGGCCTAAATCTAAAGCATGCTAAGACAATTGTAGATTGAAAAAAAAAAGCCCTCCAGAAGAAAAATGAAACATATTAGGGAAACAACATATGAACTCCTTCCCGGCAGTCACAGTTTTCAATTTCTGCACCCAGTCATTCCCCTAGGTCTCTGCGTTTGTTGTAAGATTAGATCTTTTCAAAAATTTAATGATTATATAGCAATTACCTGGGAGTGATTCTGATACAATAGGTCTGAGGTGGGACCTGAGAATCTGCATTTCTGACAAGGTCCTGGGGACATGGACCTACTGAACCAAGGCTTCTGAGGATTCTGCATTTCTCAACTAGGTCCAGATTCAGTAGGACTAATTTGCCTGTGGAAGTCTAATTTGCTCTAGGGGTTCCCTCTACCTGTTTTAGCTTGGTGGTGTAAAGATGACAGAAGAGTAACTATATGATGCATGTAGTTGTTCCCACATGACCACTTCTGAGAGCCTCTAGTTTAAATGAGCACAGAAACGCTCAGGCTCATCAATGGCTTGATGAATAATATTTCAGCATAAGGATGCAAAATCATTGCATTTTCTAAGGTAATATTACAAATACATTTGGGTTCAGACCTTTTCAAATGTGACTAATAGGGGGTGGGGAATCACATTATGGGGAATTTTTTCAATTGGAAAAGACTGGCATTTTTCTAAAACTTTGCTTTTTTCCTTTATACTTTGGAACTCAGTACCACAGCATAATTTCTGCCAGGAGTGTTATTTGAGAAAGCTATTCAAGGTTTATTATTGTTATTTATTAACTTAATCATAATTTTAAAAAGCTAATATAATCATTCAAGTCATTAAAAATGAGCATTAACAGTTTTTAATCTTTGCTTTTCCATGTATATCTCTTGAGTTTTAATACAAAATCATAATTATGTACAATACTACTCTACTTGGGGTCTCTCTTCCCAAAATCTTTGAACTCTTATAAATGTAGTTTAAATGGAGATATGCTCTTCTGCACTAGTTAGGACAACCAGTGAAAAAATGATTTTTCTTATCTGTTTTTAAAATGTGGTAAGTAAACACGGGAGAGCTGGAGGTTCAACATGAGGACTAAGAAAATACTGCATGGCAGGACGTTTCCTCCATCCTCAGATGACCTGGAAATAGAGAGGCAGACCTTCCCACGAACCTGAGATTCTTTCTGTTAGGTTTGCATGATTTAAAACAAGTTTCTTTTTAGGGAAGGAAACATATTATTCAGCATAAGTTATGGCAAGTAGCATGAGGTGGTCACATCATACAAGAGGGATAAGTGATTGAAGACCTATGGAGTTCAATAATCTTCTGTATAAAGGAAGGCAAGCATTTCTGTTTGACCCAGTGAAATGTATAGCGGCAGCGATTTCTCTAGTGTATCAGATGGTAAAGCATCTGCCTATAATGCAGGAGATCCGGGTTCAATCCCTGGTTTGAGAAGATCTCCTGGAGAAAGAAATGGCAACCCACTCCAGTACTCTTGCCTGGAAAATCCCATGGACGGAAGAGCTTGGTAGGCTACAGTCCATGGGGTGGCAAAGAGTTGGACATGACTGAGCAACTTCACTTTCACACACAGGTTACAGCTTACTTGGCCCAACACATTATGTTGTTCATGATAATTAAAATTATTTTTCATTATTTCTGATTTCTTAAAGTGACAGGTTACAAATATTTCATATTATACTACTATTATTTTTAATTTGCACAAAATATAATTGTACTGTGTATTTTATGTGACAGAGGCATATTTTTGGCTTACAGATTAAGGAATCACTTCTTGAATATAAATACTGTATTTGATAAATTCTAATCAAATAATTTAATCATAATAATCATAATCACTTAATCATAATAAGTTCTAATCATTTAGTCAAACTGGTTCTCAAAAAAAAAAAAAAGAAAGAAAAAAAGCCAGGTGAAGTAAAATTAAACTTAGAAATGTTCCTCATTAGCCTTTCCATTTCTTATCTAACTGAAACACTTAAAACAGTAGCTTTCTCCACTCTTTGCCCAAGCAAGTTAGAGAGATTTTGAGAGATTGCAGATTTCTGTCTTGAGAAATGGTTAGGTACTAAGAGTGGTTAGTAGTAATTAAAGATACTGAGAACACACTGTGGGCCAGGCCTGTGCCTCCCTGAATCCTCCCAATATCCATTCTCTTTCTCACTTTACAAGTAAAGAAATGGAATCTTAGCCAGCAAAAGCAACTTCCAAGAT
Source organism: Neotragus pygmaeus (assembly GCA_006410875.1). Lineage (NCBI taxonomy): Eukaryota > Metazoa > Chordata > Mammalia > Artiodactyla > Bovidae > Neotragus > Neotragus pygmaeus. The sequence goes on from SJYV01033478.1 coordinate 374,299, forward strand.
TACACAGCTAGAAGGTACTAGAAGTGGGAACCAAACCCAGATAATATGACTCCAGAATTCATTCACTCACTGAACTTCTGTCGTGTGCCTGGCACTACCCCAGCCTTGGGTGGGGTGAAGGTGCTTTTCGGAGAACAACTAAGTTAAGAGCCCATGTTCTTCTGCCTTACAAACAGAGAATCCCACTGAGATGGATTTGAACATTTGTAATTAATTAGTTTCTTAGTAATTGAAATTGCTCTACAGTTGGCTGCTGTTATTAAATAGCATTTGTATGTTAGTGAAGAACTTTCCTGAAGTAAAAACCTTGTTGCTGGAAGGGGTGGGAACAGCAGGCCGAGACATCAATTGGAAGACACTGGCTTGGGGCCTATTTAATCACATACTTTCTCCTGCTAACTTGATGTTCCACTTAAATAGCTGGCTGCCCAACTGCTTCAGACACCAAGTCACACTGGGGCTTTGGCTGTTGCGGCTTGTAGAAAACATCTGCAGCTCTCAGCTCTAACCCATGACCAACATGCAGCCTGCTACTGATGTCTACTCCTCAGACACACTTGGAAGAACGTCTGGGCCTGCCCTTACTCAAAAGAAACCTTGCCCTGGGAGAAGAGCAACAGTCATATTAAAATAAGGAGAGAACAACAAGCTGGCTACAAAAGCCAGAGCCAGATTTTAAAAACTAGATACCATCAGAGGCCAGTAACTGGAGATGAAGGATTTCAAGAAAATGTTTAGGTCTTGATGGGGTGCTCTGATGCTTGTGTCAAAGTTTGCCCATGAAATTTACCATGAAAGTAAATTCATTAAAATAAAAATAAAAAAAAGAAAGTAAATTCATGATGTATTTGCAATGCTTTCATTGGAATAGAAATTGTTAAGCTTACTNGGCTGCCCAACTGCTTCAGACACCAAGTCACACTGGGGCTTTGGCTGTTGCGGCTTGTAGAAAACATCTGCAGCTCTCAGCTCTAACCCATGACCAACATGCAGCCTGCTACTGATGTCTACTCCTCAGACACACTTGGAAGAACGTCTGGGCCTGCCCTTACTCAAAAGAAACCTTGCCCTGGGAGAAGAGCAACAGTCATATTAAAATAAGGAGAGAACAACAAGCTGGCTACAAAAGCCAGAGCCAGATTTTAAAAACTAGATACCATCAGAGGCCAGTAACTGGAGATGAAGGATTTCAAGAAAATGTTTAGGTCTTGATGGGGTGCTCTGATGCTTGTGTCAAAGTTTGCCCATGAAATTTACCATGAAAGTAAATTCATTAAAATAAAAATAAAAAAAAGAAAGTAAATTCATGATGTATTTGCAATGCTTTCATTGGAATAGAAATTGTTAATAAGCTTACTCTCCAGGTTACCATTCAGGGAGTCTGTAGATTTGCCTTTAAAATTGTTTAGTGAATCTTACATAAAGGCACTATCAGTGAAAATATTCTTTTTTGAATGCCAATTACAAGGTTCTCTTCATCTTTTGATTTCAGTTTCACTGAGGGTACTGAGTGGACAGAAAACGGAAACACTTCCGTAAAGTTGCCTTGGAACAGACATAAGATATGCTTTATATTTTCCTAATTGTTTGCCTGAATAATATATTCTAAAGCAAAAGACAAACAACTCCAGGTTTTATGTTTTAAAAGGTAATGAAACCCTGGACTAATCCAAGGATTTACTCACAAACGGAAGCTGAAGGCAGCCTGCAGTCTACCTGTTAGTGACCAGTAAAATAAATTCTAGCTCTCTTTTATTTTCCGTGGGTATATGTGAACTTCAGGAATCCAGTGTGTGTTTGTATAGTGCATGTTTGAAATAAAATGTGGCAAGCAGAATTGGATATAAGAAGTCATCATGTGGGAAAGGAGAGCTTGGGAACTGACGTGCGGCTGTGTGGGAAGAGTAAGGACTTCTGAATTTACCTGACAGCTGGGCAGTCTTGCCTCCCGGCTAGTTGTGAGCACTGTGGCGGTACGGAGGCAGCAGGCTGCTGACAATCTATAAGAAACTGATAAATTAGACATGTATACAAAGAGATGACAGAGCAACGTGTTAGTAACAGTAACTTAGGCAGTTGCCTGAGAGATTTAGTGAGGAATGTGTAGTCACACAGAAACATCTGAATTAAGCTTTTTTTCCCTGAATGATGCCAATAGAGAAGACAAGAGTTTTTCCTTAATTAAACACAGTATTTAAAAATTAGTGAAACAAAATTAGTAGTGAAATTTCTCAAGTACATTAGGACATACATAGCCATTCATATTTGATGCTTGGTTACATCTATAAATAAAAGATGTATTAACATAATATAAGATCCTCAAGTTCTAAACTTGAACATAGTGGTAGTTACTTGCTCAGCACTTAGATTTGCTATTCCAAAATGTTTTATATTCAGATAGCTGATTTTATATTTGGACACACAGGTATATTGTTAATCCCACAGGTATATTGAGAAAAGCATGCAATACACACTCTTCTAAGATTAATAGAAGGATATCTGAGAAGAAAATTAGCTTCACAGTTTTCTGAAAATAGATTTTATTTATCAAAAGTAAGACTTGTTAGAAGTCTTAGAATGTTTATCTTATTATATTAAATTGTTAGTAACTTGGATTGATGGAGAAAGCTAACCTGAATGAGAAGTCTTTTATTTTTGTCTTCTGAAAATCACATAACTCACATTAGGTTGACAAATCACTAGCTGTTAAAACTTCATTCTTTAGCTGATCAGTTATGTTACTTATCTACTCCAAGAAAGACTGTGTTCTGAAATAATCAAAGAGCAGTCTGTTTGCTGATGTACTACAATCACCTGCTAAGCTAGTTAGAAACGCATACATTATATTTCTTCAAAAAGATTTTGCAGAAAAACTTCAAATTAGAACAAAAAAATTCAATTATTTTTAATTGCAGAATTTCTTCTTACTAATTGCTTAGACTATGTATCTTTCCTTATATGTTATATAGGTAATAGTTAAGCCAAATTAATTACAAATTCTGGATTTAAAGTCTTGAATTAATGAGCTTTTACTGAAATTTACATTCAAAGGCTTGAATGTAAGCACTACTTGTTCTAAAGTCAATATATTCTGTTACAACAAAACTTGTTTGTATAACTCAAAAATATCAAAATTCATGATGCTTTTATAGAAGACATTGCAAATACACTAAAGTTGTCTGTGATGGAAAGTAGAATATAAGATAGGCTTGATTTAAATTCATTCAAGAGAACATCACTGAAGAGAGAGGACCTTTTCATAAGCTGGTCTTGGTTCCAGAGTAACTTATTAATTACTGTTTTTTAATAGGGAGAATATCTGATTAGTTGAGTAGCTGTTGTTCAGATTATCATAGTCAGTAAAAGTCTTTCAAATATAACAAATATTTTCATTTTCTTAGCTTTGGCAAATTCTTTTCATTTTTTTCTTTAAGTCTTTGTTTCTCCATTTTGCAGCTTGATTAGCTCAATGATTCCCTTTTGTAGAAACTCAGGAGTCTTAAAGGATGAATTCCTTTATGCATTTTTTTTTCAATAGCCATGATAAAGGATAATTTTAGACAAAGTTGTACAAATTTTGACAACTATTTTAATCTCGCCAGCAGACCTAAGTTAAACAGATGTATGCTGCCCTCTTATGTTACATTTGAGTAAATGCAATAAACAAATACGAACACCTGGGAGTCTAGCTTGCGTTTTCCTATTGCCAGCTCGTCATCTGCGGAATGGCAAGCCTCAGAATTAGAGTTTTTAAATGGTTTAAATTCTTTTCTATCTCTTATTTCTGTAAGACTTTTCTTTTTTGGTTAATACAGTCACAGATTTTTGTTCATTTGAAATAAACTTTGTGATGAAATTCAGAAAACAGGCAAGCAGGACCACAATGCACCCTCTTATTAAAAACAAATTCTGTAGATAAGGTGGTAAAAGATTTTAAAAAGAAATCTGAAAAATAATTAATTGCTCTGAATCAATTGTCTTCTGAATTCCTCTTCTGTGGTCAACAGTCCTCCAATCGTGGTCTCGGCTAACCCAGTTGAACAGCAATGTGTATTTAGCATGTACTTTGAAAATGAAAGGGGAGGTTGGGAAAATCCCTTCCAGCTACGAGATGCTGTAGGCTTTACATGATCTCATGTGTTCTTTGTAGGTTCTACTCTGGTAGACTTATTCACAAAGGAACTAGGCCTCATCTCATTGCTTTTGAGGGCATAGAAGATTAGAATTATGTGACTTGAGGAGGAGTCTCGGAACATCGGAAGTCACTGCTGTCATCTGGGGCCACCAGAATTTGTTTCAACCATTCAGCAATTTAGTTACTAAACTCCCATTGTGTGTCTGAAACTGTTAGGTGGTAGAGATAAAAGGAAAACAGAAAATATGGTCCCTGGTGAATTGAGAACGACAAGCATATTCAACAAACAAAATAAAGTGTCATGACGACGATGATGATGATGACGAGATGTAGTGGTGGTGGTAACATCTAGTAGTACTCATTCATTGTTTACCATGTACCAGGCACTGTGTAGGCGCTTAATATGTGTGCTCTCCTTTAACTGTATTTCATTAACCCCGATTTGTGGATTACAAAAGGGGGAGAAATAGATCAAATAACTTGCTAAAGTTCACTAAGAGGTGGAGCTGGAATTTGAATCCAGGATTGAATGATCCAAGGGCTGAGTTATATTTTGAGAAAGTTGGGCTCTCAGAGCAGAAACAATTCACTAATCTAAGTGGTCAGGAAATGCTTCTTGGAGGTTGTGATATCTAGGGTACACACCTAGAAAAGAAATTAGTTAAAGAATTTAGCAACTATAAGCTGTTTATGGCCTCTACTAATAGTGATACAATATTTTACAAAATTAAAGTGCTTACTTGAAATGCCCAGAATTTGATAACACTGAACATTTATATTATAAGGCTATAGGCCTGAGAAATGTCACGAAACTGAAGAGATTGTTAGTGCCTCAAGGGCAGAGATGAATAAGGGATATTATTGTTTAATACATCTATATGTCCTGATATACATACATATGAACTTATTTGACATTCCTCCATAAACAAAGCCTCCAGTAGAAAGGAAGATAGAAAAGTGGAGAAGGAAGGAAGGAACTTATTTCATGAATCAATAGGATGTTACTTCTCCTAAGAACTGTATATAAGTTTTAAATCTTAGCAACACTCTGCAGTTGTTATTTTCACTAATTCGTATCATGAGGAAAGTTTGATCTATGGGACTATACTGAAATCTCTTATCTACTGAGACTATTTTTTCTTTACATTTTTCATGATCTCTCCCACCAAAAACAAATACAGAACTTGGCATCATGGTAGGTTCTCCACAAACATTTGTTGGTGTAGTTAATACATGACCACCTGCTAGGAAGCAGCTAAGCAAAGATATGGACTTTTCTGATGTTAAGGCTTATTTTCTACTCACTACTCTGCTTTTCTCTCTGATTGATGTCAGCTACCTCTAGAAATACCTCTAGATACCTCTGGTATCACCGATTCAATGGACATGAATTTGGGCAAACTCTGGGAGAGGATGAGGGAAAGGGAAGCCTGGCATGCTGCAGTCTATGGGGTCGTGAAGAGTCGGACACGACTTGGCAACTGAACAACACCAACCTCTAGAAAATATCAGACCCATATTGCCAAAGAAACATAAGAACTTCATTAGACAGTTGACAGTAATTTGAAGGCAGCTAGTTACCTCAAAAACACAAAGAAAGATAAAAGGTACAAGAATGAGGATAATATCCGGTTTCTATAAAGAGGTGGCTGAAAGTGGTGAATTTCATCAGCAGGAAGGAAAGTCTTGTCATATGGTTTTCCTTCACGTATCTACCATTTTCAAACTTCCATGCAGTTTAGAACACCAACCAATTTTCTAAAAGTCAATACCTTTGGGAGTCCATGAGCCCACTGGTGACTGTTTGGGAGAGCCCCTTGAGGAAGGAGGCTAGGAACACCTCTATGTTTTTGGCCCCATGTGTGTCTCAGATGGCAGTGAGAGGAGTTGGTAAGGACAGTGTGCAGCTTCAGGGGTGGCTTCCTACAGCCAGGATATTCTGATGGGGGCAGAGCAGCAGCTTCTTGTGGCTAGCAGTTTCCTACAGAATGGCCTGCACTCCAGTGCCTGGTTTTCCTGACTTGAGAATTAATGCATCCTTACTATTTCATGAGGTATTTTCTATACCACATCTCCTTCCCTCATGACCATACACTGTGTCAGATGCTTCATACTTTGCCCTGGAATGATTTCTATCTCCTGAGTTTTCCTCAGGCTAAATAATTCAAGTTCTTCCTCACAGAACATAATCTCAGCCTCCCATACCCTCCTCTTTGCTCTCTGACCATGCTCTAGTTTGTATACAGTCTTCTAAAATTGAGGTGCTCAGACCATGCATAATAAGATGTAACAGCTTGACTGGGGTGGCAGCATCCTGCCTCACCTGAGACGTCCTGATTTTATTAAAAACAAAAAACAGAAGCCTGCACGTCATTTTTTGGGCAGCAACATCAGACTGCCAACTTCACATGAGCTTACTTTGTTTGAAGATGGTGCTGTCAAGTCATGTCTCCTCCTCATGTACTTACAGTGTCAGGAATTCCAATGCAATCTTTTATATACTTTTAACTTTATGTTAATCTCTAATAAGTCTCACCTCTTCCTACCTGGTGCATCTCTTAGGTCCTATTCTGTCATCTACCATATAAACTTCCTGTTCCTTTTATTTTTTCTCTCAAGTTAGAAAATGTGACAGTCATGACCTTGATTCTTCTCAACTTTATGAAGGTGAAGGGTTGAAATAAATATTTTTAATTCAAGGAAACTCACAGGAAAAGATATACACAAGCACAAATTCTAAATGAAAATCCATACTCCAATTTCAGCTGACTTTCTTTTTAGCAAAAATCAAAGTAGAGTGAAGTTAAAGTGATCAAATCAGTCTTGGAGAAAACAAAATTGATGATAGAATGTGAAATTTGAGTTGGTAGAAAATACAAATTTTGATGCATTGTGTACCAAGGTAGAGACATAAAACTTGCATATCGTATGTTTTTAGTCTCCCAACTCAGGAACTCTGAATATTTGTGGATAATAGCACAAAGGTGTCCTTCACAATTAATTACTGATATAGTTATGCACACACTCAGCTCTTAAATGAGGGTTTTACACAGTAACCCATGGGACTGGATAATGAGTACATCACAATTTCCTTCCATTGCCCAGCGATGCTTCTGCAGCAATTTTTTTTTATGGTCTCTTTGCCTTCCTCTTTATTCTTTCTCTTCTATGCTCTTCAACTTTCATCCATATCAGCATAAGATGTATGTCCATCAGAGAGATCTTAATGTTTAGACTCCCTGCTCCACATACAACTAGGTGAGGGACATTGAAGAAGTGAATTCAGTCCTAGCCTCAGCATTTCTGTTAAGTGAGGACATTAAATATCAGTCCTGCAGATCAGGTGAGAGGATATTTGTGGAAGCATGAAGCCCAGGGCCCACGGATAGAACTGGTCATCGAATAACACATGAGGGGCCAAAAGGAGAAGTCAAGATGACCTTGAGATTTTCAGTTTCAAGAAACAAAGTCACTGCCATTAAAACAGAAATTAAAAGGACAAAATAGACCATATGATAAAATCATTTCAGCAAGTCTTTGCTCCTTTTATTACGTTCATCTAAAATGCTCTTTTCTTCTCTTGGGCTGTTCAGAATTAACAGTTCAGGTCAGTTCAGTTGCTCAGTTGTGTCCGACTCTGCGACCCCATGAATCGCAGCACACCAGGCCTCCCTGTTCATCACCATCTCCCAGAGTTCGTTCAGACTCACATCCATCGAGTCCGTGATGCCATCCAGCTATCTCATCCTCGGTCGTCCCCTTCTCCTCCTGCCCCCAATCCCTCCCAGCATCAGAGTCTTTTCCAATAAGTCAACTCTTCTCATGAGGTGGCCAAAGTACTGGAGTTTCAGCTTTAGCATCATTCCTTCCAAAGAAATCCCAGGGCTGGTCTCCTTCAGAATGGACTGGTTGGATCTCCTTGCAGTCCAAGGGACTCTCAGGAGTCTTCTCCAACACTACAGTTCAAAAGCATCAATTCTTTGGCACTCAGCCTTCCTCACAGTCCAACTCTCACATCCATACATGACCAGTTTCAGTTTTTACTCCTGACCACCCCAGAAAGAAGTGTCTGCTTCCTCTAAACTCTGTTAGTACTTATCTCATCGTCTTCAGCTTTTGAACACTGTTTTCCTTGCAGTGTATCTAAATTCTTCAGTCATGCTATGCAGTTGACAGAGAAGACCCTGCCTTATAATTCTTTGTTTTCCCACAGTCCTTTACTTTGAGAATTTGCATGTGATGCAGAATACCTGCTAATATACTAACTTTGCCTTCCCTAAAGGATCACTAGATTTGTTTATTAGTTACATTATCAATGTCATTGTGTGATGGGTTGACTTGAGAAAGAAAAAGTACAATTTAGACATTCCTGTCATCATAACAACATCCTCCTAACAAAAGGGATAGGAAAGAGAAAATACTCTCCAATAAAGATTTTAATGCTAGTTTAGGTGACTAATGATTAATAAATTTTAAGTCTTTGATGTATAAATCTTGAAAATAATTATAATTGCTATTATTTAAAACAGGTCAAATAACATCAATACTAAATTATTCCTCACTAAATCTATAAAATGAGTAATAGTATGTTAGTGAATAAACAGAAAAGTAAATGGAGAAAAGCATCAAAATACATTCTTCTTGTAGTAATAACTTGAACACTTAAGTAGTCCTATGGATGCCTATACACATAAAGTGAAAAAACAAATACAGTAGAGAATTTAAGAAAAATTTAAGATAGAAACATCATATAAAGAAAAATAATGAGAGCATGAGATAGAAACATTTACAAGAATATAAACAGTAGATAGGAAAAGTTGAAATACTTTAAAAATCTAATGAACTTAATGGTGCATCAGCACTAGTAAAAATGGATAGCTGTGAACAGCTTTTAACATTTTATAATCAAACACATAGAGTTGGCTATCTCATCCCTTTTTGCCAAACATATCACATAAATTTCTCTGGAAGTACCCACAAATAAAACAATTACATAATTTCCAGCTACTCAGGAGTGTAGTCTACAATTTATGTCACCAGTCACTTCAGCCTTAACTTTACATCAGTGTTTAACACAGCAAATCCCCTTATTTGTTTATACCCTTATTATAGTCAGAGACAATCATTATTCATTAAAAATTTCCAGGGAAAAAAGAAGAATTGTTGAAACACATAAAAATATTTCAGTATAGACAATGAAAAAATATGATCTTTAAAAACATATGACTCTTTAAAACATCTGGCTCTGCCTTCATATAAATGACAACTGTGCATAGGTTATCATGTTTAGGGGACAAGCATTAAAACTATCTTCAACAATACAGAATCAGAGCATGACTTGCTAAAGACAGGGAACATTTATAGACTTTTCAGTGATTATAGATTAGACAAAAACTTTCACACAGCTTTCCACTTGCTGTCCTGAGGAATATCACATGACTAGCTGATAAAACAAAGCAATATTAATAGATCTATATTTATTTCAAACCTTGAAAAAGAGAAATATAAAAATGCCCTGCAGTATTGTCAACTTTCTGCTTCTGAAAAACTTACAATTAAACCATGAGCATGTGTGTAATTAACAGCCTATGTAGGAAGACATGGAAGATAAGGGGGGAAAGGGTAATTAGATACAGTGGCACCAAGAGGTAAAAGTACATTTTGCTTCCAGATTCTTACATCAAATAAGTACCTTTTAGAAAATAACTTTGTTCAGAAATGACCTTCTCAAGAACAGTGTCAGCTGGTACAAATTTAACTCAGGATGATGTGATGGTCTATTCTCATTAAACAATCTCAATAATAGCATGTATCAGATGAAGACCATCTATTCCTTTGAAATGTCAGAATTCATTCATCATCAAAAAGAAATAAGAGAAATAAGTTAAACTACAAACAAGAGGCCACTAAAAAATCAAGTGAAAATATATCCCAAACAAGAAAAATATATGAGACACCACTCAGTGAAATGTGTTTGATTTTCTTATTTTATAGTCATTTCAAAAAAATAGAGACTCTGTATCAACCTAGAAGGGTGGGATGGGGAAGGAGATGGGAGGGAGTGTCAAAAGGGAGGGGATATATGTATACCTATGGCTGATTCATGTCGAAGTCTGACAGAAAACAGCAAAGTTCTGTAAAGCAATTATCTTTCAATAAAAAATAAATTAATCAAAAAAAATAACACACACTTAAAAAAAATCACACTAGAAAATATTCAGAGAGGTTCAGGGCATCCTCTTCTGTAAAGTAATGGATTGGAAAATTATAGACTTTCACCATTATCAATTGTTTCTTGGCTTTTTTTTTTTTTTTAAGTAAAGAAGAACTACTTATAACATGTAATCCTCCATATTTGAGGAGGGGGACAACTCAGAAACCCCAAACCTAAACCAAGGTTCCTCACAAGAAAATTAAACCATATGTATAACTTGGTTAAAGGAAAAACAGTATGTTTAAATATTAAATATTTTTAAAACCCAAGTTTACAGAAGGTACTTATTCAGCTTTCAAAGAAAAGATTAAAGATCTACAATAACAAGCTTCCTAATGTAAAAGTACTTGATTTGTAGAAAACTGAAGCAAAGCTCTTTCAGAAATAAATCTATTAAAGAAAATAAGGTTCACTCAAGTTTATAGCCAACTTACCTCTTTTTGCTTTTGATGTCAAGTAGTGCATAAAAAGAGAAAAAAATTTATGTTTAACTGATTCTCTGATCATAATGGCTTATTCCATAAACACCTACTCAGAGTAAATGACTATACTATACTTTTTGTTTGTTTGTTTGTTTTACAGAATCCTACCAATAGTGGTGGAGCTGGGACTTCCTGGAAAGTCAGAATAGGTATTTAAGATGAATTAAACAACATCCACATTGGGCATCTCTTCCTACTCTAAATTTCTGATTTCAGTTCTTATGACCCAAACTGATCATAGGCTGATTTTCCATTGTTAATAAGACAAAATCTTAAGTGCAATGAAGGACTGGGAGGTGAAACTCAGTTTAGAGCAAAAATGGACTAGATGGACAGCATCGGAGCAGCAAAAAAGTCCTTAACATGAGGAAAGCATATCTCCTTAAACTAAAAAACGTACCAATTATATATCCACCAAAAGCATATTTAATTAAAACCACTGTCCTGCTCTAAACCATTATCCTGCAAAGTAAATGTATATAATTTCATATAAAATTTTAAATCATATAAATGCAAATATTTGAAGTTATCAAAGTTTCTTTTAAATAATTATTTTAAGAGTAACAATCTAACCTAGCCCATCTTTCAAGAACATTCACTGACAATGGAGGTTCCATGAGAGGCTTAGATCAGGAAGAAGTCCCCCTAAAGGACACTTGATTTGTGAATTGGACACACTGAAGTGACATAAAAATAATGTATACACCAAAAAAAGAAAGAAAGAAAAGAAGATATCTACACTCTAGTAATGAACATAGCCAAAACAAATTTGGCTCTTACATGTACAGTTTACAAAAACTTTAAATTTGTGATATGGAGAGTATTCCAATGACTTCTTTTTTGGGTGAGAGGTGACTATGAAATTAATGGTTATATGACATCTTTAGTAAACAATAGAAAGCAATAAAGTCAGCCATTTTGAGTTGTGGGTTTGTTTGTTGTTTTTTTTTTTTGTCCTCTCATACCTTTTATGCATAATACACTGGGAAACAGCCAAGAAAACCAAACAAGCATCAGCAGATGGCTAAAGAGAAGGATGTGTGGAAGAAGGCACATACAGCTATGCAAGAGCAAAACAAGAGGGTGGCAGGGTGTTTCACTGTTGTACAATGAATACAGTGCACTGTGAATCTTTCTGGTTGATTAGCTGTATGAGTTCAATGCCTAAGTCCCTTTAAGTAGTCTACATTTAGTAAGTGTAAGGAACTATATTACATAATTTAAAACAAAGGAATAGGAAGTAGCAAGTGTAGGCTTTTTGTGAGCATCAGAACTACTTATCGTTTGCACCATGCTCTCAGCCAGAATTAAGCTGCTCCTTCAGACCCTGCCCAACTTGCTCACAGTGGCTCTCAGGGAGCCACTGGAACCAGGTTTAGCGTGTACAAAGGCCACTCCCCAAACTGCTAATGTGCCTCAGAAGAGTCTGATTGGCTGCCATGTTGATGAGTACCAAAGAATCATTTCCCCGTAGCCAGTGTAACAATATAGATATACTTTTAGAAACTGAATCTTACATGTTTGGGGAAAGAAAGCAAAATGTTAGCACAGTTCAAGAATTCAGCATTAATTCTGAATTAATTCTGAGTTTTGTGCCTTGTAGAGCCAGATTATAACACTTAGACACAATTTTGGTACAATTTAAATTGTACCAAAAAAAGTTTGTATTATTAGATAATGGGAATTTTACTTTTTCTTGATGAAAACTATACTATCCGGTGCTGAGATATTATAATATATTAAAAACATGGATCGTACACAATAAGACCCAGTCCCAGTCATGGAAAGAAGAATTTGTATTCATTGAATCAGAGAGACTCAGAGTTGAGAGAGCTCCCTCACTATTCCTTCACTGTAGCTGTTCACGTATCCTTATAAATGTAAAGGAGAGCCTGCAGTTGTTAATTTAAAGATTAGCTTTCCTGGGTATCCACTGTGTCTTTTTAAGTTATGTTTTCCTCATTACTCCTTGTAGATGAAAGACATCCCTTTGAAAACTGCAGTTTGAATATAACATCTCAGGGAATGCTCATAATCAGAGCATTTTTATAATAGAGTAGCTACAGTGAGGACATGTAAACAGTAGAATTCAATAGTCTGATGCCAGCAAGTTGGATTAAATAGTATGAGGAGCATAGCATAGCTGATGGCCTTTTTCCTGGGAATACAATGAGGGAGAGGCCCTAGTGGCCATCACAATGGAGTATTGTACATTTTCTTTGCATATGGAAGGCTTTGGGATCTGAAGGCAGGGCCGTGCCAATGGCCGACGGTTATACACCTGACTCCCTGGTGCAAAGGATACCAAAGTAACCAAGGGTTAAATGCAGTAGGTAAGTACTTGAGTGCAGTCTGGTAGAATAAAAGCTGTTCTCTGACTTACAGGTGGGGAGCATGCATAGTAGAAGGTGGTGAGATAATGTGCAGTTTTAATATTCAGTATCTGGACAAGTCTGTCCTTTGGTGGCAGAGATTGGTCACTTCCGTGAGTCTTCTTGCAGACCTAGGTGCTTATCTCTTTGGAGTTTTCTACCTGCCTGTTGATACTTTGTAGTGAGCCAGAAGTATCATTTGGGCAGGGTCAAGGAGGGATAATCACCTACAATGTTCTGGGCCTACCGTGTGTCTCAGCCCACCTATGCCTCCCCATTATTCCTCCAGATTCAGCCTCCTTCTGGAGGCCTCTCTCTTCACACCACATGGGTGAATTCTGGTGGACACAAGCATGATGTGATCACTTTTACCCTAAATATGTAATAATTAGAAATGTCAAATAAGTGTATTTTTTTTCACTTAATGGATATATTAGAGAAAGATTGTAGTTATTTTCCCTTGAGGATTTTAATTAAAATTTTAAAATTTTCATGGGTTTATTAAAATATTAATAAAACTTAGAAGACTCTAAAGCATATAAAAGACTTATATGATAGTTATAAGAGTCAACATGGATTGAAAGTATGATCTAATTTAATAGGTACATTCCTATTACAGTGTTGGTTTTCATGTTGATCCTCAGTAATTAAGTAATTCCATCATTTATCATAACTTATTTTGCTTACGATGCTTAGGTTTTGGAAATGAAATCTTTCAGGAAAACACAAGTTCTGGATAGTGTACCTGCCAGAGGAGGTAGTAGAAGACAAAAACCAAAAATAAAACAAAGATGCTGCTAGAACTATGGTCATCAAATGTTCCATTCATCATTGCATTATTTATTGTGTGGCTCCAAGTTGTACCATGGAATGGTTTACTTAGTATTATCTTTATCTTCTCTTTTATCCTGGAAATAGGAAAACACATGGAATACACCTTGGAAAAGTCTGATGTGTTTTCAGTCTAAATATGAAGTAATTAAATGCTGCCATTTAAAACTGGCAGGACATATTTTCCAGGCACTCCTTGCTTTGAATAAATAACATAGACTTTTTACAAGCTTGATTACATACACACACACAAATTAAGCTGTTTTTACTATTTCAAGAACATTTAAAAGTAGGGTTTCCTAGGATATCTAAACAATAGGAATTAAATTCTTAATGACAAGGACACCTAGTAAACAAAGGAGATGTATAGAGAAGGGTACAAAAACATTTAATATGGATCTATTTGAAAGAATATTGCTACCAGAGACAAATAAAGCAGAATCCATCAGTAACAACAAACATTTGGCCAAGGTTTCATTTTAAAAGAAAACCAAAACGTGCTACCTTAAATCTTATTTTAAAATTAGATGTTAGTAATTATATTTCAGTGTAGAAATTACATCTAGTGGGAGCCATTGGTAAGTAAGGTCTATAACTGCATTGTCTAATACAGTAGCTACTAGCCAAATCTGGCTATTGAGCACTTGAAATACGGCTAGTTCAGATTGAGATGTGCTGTCAGTGCAAAATACACACTGCATTTCAAAGACTGAGTAAGAAGAACAGATGCAAAATCTCATTAATAATTGCTTCTACTTATTCCATGTTACAATCAGAGTATTATGGACATATTGTGTTAAAGAAAATATATTATTGAAATTAAGTTTATCTGTTTCTTTTTACTTTTTCTCACATGGCTACCACATTATTAAAACTGAATAGCTTTGGTCTAGATGGTGAAACATTCTTGTAGCTGTCATTTTATTGTTTGGCAAGATATATTTCAATTCTACACATAAAGACATTTCAAAATTTCTTAAAGGGTTCAAGTATATCTTCCTTCTCCTCCAGACATCTAGTTAAAAATAAAAAAAAGATGAATAGTAATATGAAAGGAGAAAAAAGCCAAGATAGATTAAGTAGAAAACAGTAGCATGCATAATGATGTTTGTGGTTGTGCCAATGTTATTGTAATGCATATATAAAACACATATATGTGACTATATATGCATATATTTTCATATATTTGCTTGTATATGTACAGAATGTTTCTGAAAGGATACCCAAGTTTGGCTGGGCACAGTTGTGGCAGAGAGAACTACTTTCTATTTGTATACCCTTCTGTAATTACACCTTTTCAATTTTGAGTAACTATTATCTATTGAAAAATATACTGGAAAAATATAAAACACATAAAATGGAATAAGAGAAAGTAATAAGTAAGGAGAGCCTTCTGAAAGAGATGGGAATACCAGACCACCTAACCTGCCTCTTGAGAAATCTGTATGCAGGTCAGGAAGCAACAGTTAGAACTGGACATGGAACAACAGACTGGTTCCAAATAGGAAAAGGAGTACGCCAAGGCTGTATATTGTCACTATGCTTATTTAACTTCTATGCAGAGTACATCATGAGAAACACTGGACTGGAAGAAACACAAGCTGGAATCAAGATTGCCGGGAGAAATATCAGTAACCCCAGATATCCAGATGACATCACCCTTATGGCAGAAAGTGAAGAGGAGCTAAAAAGCCTCTTGATGAAAGTGAAAGAGGAGAGTGAAAAAGTTGGCTTAAAGCTCAACATTCAGAAAACGAAGATCATGGCATC
>SJYV01033478.1:391371-631258 GCA_006410875.1 Neotragus pygmaeus
TCCTTGGAAGAAAAGTTATGACCAACCTGGATAGTATATTCAAAAGCAGAGACATTACTTTGCCGACTAAGTTCCGTCTAGTCAAGGCTATGGTTTTTCCTGTGGTCATGTATGGATGTGACAGTTGGACTGTGAAAAAGGCTGAGCCCTGAAGAATTGATGCTTTTGAGCTGTGGTGTTGGAGAAGACTCTTGAGAGTCCCTTGGACTGCAAGGAGATCCAACCAGTCCATTCTGAAGGAGATCAGCCCTGGGATTTCTTTGGAAGGAATGATGCTAAAGCTGAAACTCCAGTACTTTGGCCATCTCATGTGAAGAGTTGACTCATTGGAAAAGACTCTGATGCTGGGAGAGATTGAGGGCAGGAGGAGAAGGGAACGACCGAGGATGAGATGGCTGGATGGCAATCACAGACTCAATGGACGTGAGTCTGAGTGACCTCTGGGAGATGGTGATGAACAGGGAGGCCTGGTGTGCTGAGGGGTCGCAAAGAGTCGGACACGACTGAGCGACTGAACTGAATTGAACTGAACTGAACTGAAGGAAAGCCTATATATTTATATACAGTCTTTTGGTGTGTATTACATGGGTCATACATTTTTGCTCTGTAAAATGAATATTTTCAGGGGAATTCCTTGACAGTCCAGTGGTTAGGACACTGTGCTTCCACTGCAGGGGGCATGGGTTCAATCCCTGGTCAGGGAACTAAGATCCCACATGCTGTGGGGCATGGCCAAAAAAAGTGAGTATTTTCTTATAACTGCCTTGATTTTTAGGCATAATATATTAAAACAACCAAATCAAGAACCTTTAAATGATACATATGCTGCCTAAATTAAACGGTAAGAGAAATGAATAACTATTTTGAAAATTTTCCTAATGCAACTGTTATATAGATCTTTATTACATCACCTACTTTAAACCACATCTGAAACGTACTATATTTCTGTACATGAAGAATTACATGTAGAGATGATAAACCACAATAAAGCTGTATATTTTGAGATACTGTAGAAAATTTGGATTAATTATCAATTATCCAACAAATTGAGGGCCTACTATGTACCAGGTACAGTGGAAGATTCTGGGGATTAAAAGAGACAAGGTTTCTGCCTAAAAGCTTACAGACTTATAGAGGAATTCATTTTTAACATAAACTTTGTGTTATCTATAGTGAGGCATAGAGGGCTAAGCAGCTAATTTGACCCAGTGGAGGCAAGGGATCAGAAAACTTAAAAATTTTGTGCATTTATGCACACAATTTCAAAACTGGTATAAAAGATACATCTAGCTTAAACTATTTGCAAGGGAAAGTAAAGAAGGGAAAAAAAAATCCTAAAATTCCAAAATATTTTTATATGAAACTAGTTATCTGGATGAAAATCAAAACAGCTAAACTGGAGGATATTTGAGATTTACTTAAACAAAGCAAATACAGAGCTATTTGAGAAAGATGAAATAATTTCTTATATTTTGCCATTTTCCATTAGGTATCTGTCATTATGGGCTTCCCTAGTGGCTCAGTGGTAAAGAATCTGCCTGCCAATGCAGGAGACATGGGTTTAATCCCTGGATCAGGAAGATTCCCTGGAGAAGGAAATGGGAACCCACTCCAGTATTCTTGCTTGGGAGAGTCCCATGGACAGAGGAGTCTGGCAGGCTATAGTCCATGGGGCTGCAAAAGAGTTGAACACAATTTAGCAACTAAACAACATCTATCATCACATAGATGGACAGAATCTAAAGATGAGATATATTTCTCCAATGACATTCTTTGCACATTCCAACCCAAGATCATTCTATACTGAAAGATTTCTTGCAAAAATGGAATGGCTACTTGAAGAAATACTGAAAGAATTGAAATTTGATGATGTGCACATTTCCACTGTGCAATGAATCAGAGCTAACCCAGAAGAAGAGAGAACATACTCTTGTAGCATACATGATTCCCTGGTGAAGGAGGCAAGTGAAAAAGCTGGCTTAAAACTCAACATTAAAAAAAGCTATGATCATGGCCTCTGGTCCCATCACTTCATGGCAAATAGAAGGAGGAAAAAGTGAGAGCAATGACAGATTTTCTCTTCTTGGGCTCCAAAACCATTGCGGATGGTGACTGCAGCCATGAAATTAGAAGATGCTTGCTTCTTAGAAGGAAGGCTGTGAGAAACCCAGACAGTGTATTAAAAAGCAAAGACATCACTTTGCCAACAAATGTCCATATAGTCAAAGCTATGGTCTTTTCATTAGTCAAGTATGGATGTGACAGGACCATAAAGAAGGCTAAGCGCCAAAGAATCGATGCTTTTGAATTGTGGTTCTGGAGAAGACTCTTGAGAGTCCCCTGGACAGCAAGGAGATCAAACTAGTCAATTGTAAGGGAAATCAATCCTGAACACTCACTGCAGGGAGTAATGCTGAAGCGCCACTACTTTGGCCACCTGATGCAAACAGCTGACTCGTTGGAAAAGACACTAAAGCTGAGAAAGATTGAAGGCAAAAGGAAAAGAAGGAGGCAGAGGATGAGATGGTTGGATAGCATCACCAATTCAATGGACACGAACTTGGGTGAATTCTGGGGGATGGTGAGGAACAGGGAGTCCTGGCATGCTGCAGTCCATGGGGCAGTCCATGGGGTCGCAAAGAGTTGGACACGACTTAGGGACTGAACAACAACAACAAGCATACAAAGTTCAATAAAATTTGGAAATCTGAACAAATTTTTGATTGCATATTACATTGGAACAAGATACAAAAATGTATTTTTAAACATATGGTTGATAATTTTGTGAATTAGCATTTTTAAATTAATTTTTGTTTCAGCAGATTCCAAACTAAGGGCAACACATTCTAACATGAGAAAATGCCCAAGCTTTCCGCTGGAGGGAAAACTGCAGAAGCTGTGTTAAAAGCAAATACAACCCTAAAAGATTACAGGTTTCAACAGAATGCTGTTCACTCCTGCTATTTCAAGAAATGAATCCTGTGAACAAGGGAAGTATATGGGGAAGTGGAACACACAAAAATGGAGAAGCCTCTATAGGGAATAAAGACACTTTAGGCAAAAATACCAGTGAGGTTGTTAGTTCAGGAAGTCAGTTCAATTAGCATTAGCCAAGCTCCTTCCATACATGACCACTGGAAAAACCATAGTCTTGACTAGACGGACCTTTGTAGGCAATGTAATGTCTCTGCTTATCAATATGCTATCTAGGTTGGTCATAACTTTTTTTTCCAAGGAGTAAGCATCTTTTAATTTCATGGCTGCAATCACCATATGCAGTGATTTTGGAGCCCCCCAAAATAAAGTCTGACACTGTTTCCACTGTTTCCCCATCTATTTCCCATCAAGTGNGCTTATCAATATGCTATCTAGGTTGGTCATAACTTTTTTTTCCAAGGAGTAAGCATCTTTTAATTTCATGGCTGCAATCACCATATGCAGTGATTTTGGAGCCCCCCAAAATAAAGTCTGACACTGTTTCCACTGTTTCCCCATCTATTTCCCATCAAGTGATGGGACCGGATGCCATGATCTTCATTTTCTGAATGTTGAGCTTTAAGCCACCTTTTTCACTCTCCTCTTTTTCATCAAGAGGCTTTTGAGTTTTTCTTCGCTTTCTGCCATAAGGGTGGTGTCATCTGCATATCTGGGGTTATTGATATTTCTCCTGGCAATCTTGATTCCGGCTTGTGCTTCCTCCAGCCCAGAGTTTCTCATGATGTACTCTGCATATAAGTTAAATAAGCAGGGTGACAATATACAGCCTTAAAGTACTCCTTTCCACAGACAAATCATGAGAGGATGAAGGAGCAGTTAGAGTAGGTTGCAGGCACACAGGACACTCTGGCTCAAGCACAGAGTTGAACCTCTCTGATTTCAGACATTTACAAACATTCATGTTCTTCACAGTTTCCTTTTTGAGTCTCTGCCACCTCTCATCTCACATTTAATTAGACTCTGTAGTTGCTTCTTTATCTCAGGTATTGCTGTAAGCAGTTAGGGCAGGAGGGTTGAAAAGAAAGAGAACCAAGACAACTTTCTTGACAGAAGAGAAACCATTTTTGCCCTAAGCCATTTTGTGATCCAAGCCAGGCCTTGAACAAGTCTCAGTAATTAACATCTTAAGGGAACTAAAGAATGCAGAAATGCCTGTTATCAAGCAAGAGAAATAAGGACACTCCCAGTTCTGTGTCAGTGGTAAAGATCAGCACTCAACCACCAGATCAACTGGAACCTAAGGAATGATGATGTTGACCTTTTTCTGACCCTCCTGACTTCAACCAGCTATAGTCTGGACTCAATCAAACCCCATCATGAATACACTTATACTTAAAAATTTCTCAATTTTACTGTTGGGGAGACACTGCTTTGGGCAAGATCCCTAGTTGTCTTACTTGCTGCAAGTAATAAATCTTTCCTTCCCCCAATCTTTGATTTGGTTGTAAATCAGGGGGGAAGGGGGCAGGGTACAACCTTTAAAAGAAACATAGCCATAGGACATGAAAAAAACTGGTTAGAACTAACAAGGTCCAAGGTGGCAGAAGATTCGACTTCCAGTGGACCTTGAGCCACATTTTATGCTCACTGTAACAAATTAGCCCTCTGATGGATACAGATAAGAGACTTATAGAAGATTCCTGATGGGAGAGACTGACTGTGGGAGAAACTGGGTCTTGTTCTGATGGGTGGGGTCATGCTCAGTAAATCTTTAATCCAATTTTCTGATGATGGGCAGGACTGTGTTCCTTCTGTTGTTTGGCCTTGGGAAAACTATGGAAGGGATAATGAAGGTAATGGCAACCTCCTTCAAAAGGATTTGTACATGCATTGTTGTAGTCAGTGCCCCTGACCCTACAGCAGGCCACTATTGACCCACAACTCTGCTGGAGACTCCTGGACACTCACAGCCTTGTCTAAATCAATGAAACTATGAGCTACGCCGTGGAGGGCCACCCAAAATGGATGGGTCAACGTGGTCCACTGGAGAAGGAAACGGCAAACCACTTCAGTATTTGTGCCATGAGAATCCCATGAACTGTATGAAAAGGCAGAAAGATATGACACTGAAAGATGAGCTCCCCAAGTCAGGAGGTGCCCAATACACTACTGGAAAAGAGTGGAGAAATAACTCCAGAAAGAATGAAAGTACAGAGCCAAAGCAAAAACAACACCCAGGTGTGGATGTGACTGGTGATGGAGGTAAAGTCCAATGTTGTAAAGAACAATATTGTATAAGAACCTGGAATGTTAGGGCCATGAATCAAGGTAAGTTGGAAGTGGTCAAACAGGAGATGGCAAGAGTGAATATTGACACATTAGGAATCAGTGAACTAAAATGGACTGGACTGGGCGAATTTAATTCAGATGACCATTATATCTACTATCATGGGCAGGAATCCCTTAGAAGAAATGGAATAGCCTTCATAGTCAACAAACGAGTTTGAAATGCAGTACTTGAGTGCAAGCTCAAAAATGACAGAATGATCTCTGTTTGTTTCCAAGGCAAACCATTCAATAACACAGTAATCCAAGTCTATGCCCCAACCACTAATGCTGAAAAAGCTGAACAGTTCTATGGACACCTACAAGACCTTCTAGAACTAACACCCAAAAAAGATGTCCTTTTCATCAGAGGCGACTGGAATGCAAAAGTAGGAAGTCAGGAGATAACCTGGAGTAATAGGCAAGTTTGGCCTCAGAGTACAAAATGGAGTAAGGGCAAAGGCTAATAGAGTTTTGCCAAGAGACCACACTAGTCATAGCAAACACCCTCTTCCAACAGCACAAGAGAAGACTCTACACATGGATATCACAGATGGTCAATACTGAAGTAAGATTGATTATATTCTTTGCAGCCAAAGATGGAGAAGCTCTACAGAGTCAGCAAAAACAAGACTGGGAGTTGACTGTGGCTCAGATCATGAACTCCTTACTGCAAAATTCAGACTTAAATTGAAGAAAGTAGGGGAAACCACTAGACCATTCAGCTCAGTTCAGTTCAGTCGCTCTGTGATCTAAATGAAATCCCTTATGATTGATTATACAGTGGAAGTGACAAATAGATTCAAGGGATTAGATCTGATACAGTGCCTGAAGAACTATGGATGGAGGTTTGTGACACTGTACAGGAGACAGTGATCAAGAACATTCCCAAGAAAAAGAAATGCAAAAAGGCAAAATGGTTGTCCAAGGAGGCCTTACAAATACCTGAGAAAAGAAAAGACATGAAAGGCAAAGGAGAAAAGGAAAGATATACCCATTTGAAAGCAGAGTTCCAATGAATAGCAAGGAGAGATAAGAAAGTCTTCCTCAGTGATCAATGTAATGAAATAGAGGAAAACATTAGAATGGGAAAGACTAGAGATCTCTTCAAGAAAATTAGAGATACCAAGATAACATTTCATGCAAAGAATGGTACAATAAAGGACAGAAATCATATAGACCTAACAGATGCAGAAAATATTAAGAAGAGGTGGCAAGAATACTCAGAAGAACTGTACAAAATGATCATCATGACCCAGATAACCATGATGGTGTGATCACTCACCTAGAACCAGACAGCCTGGAAGGTGAAGTCAAGGGGGCCTTAGGAAGCATCACTATGAACAAAGCTAGTGGAGGTGATGAAATTCTGGCTGAGCTATTTCAACCTAAAAGATGATGCTGTGAAAGTGCTGCACTCGATATGCCAGCAAATTTGGAAAATCCAGCAGTGGCCACAGGACTGGAAAAGGTCCGTTTTCATTCCAATTCCAAAGAAAGGCAATGCCAAAGAATGCTCAAACTACTGCACAATTGCATTCATTTCACATGTTAACAAAGTAATGCTCAAAATTCTACAAGCCAGGCTTCAACAGTACGTGAACTGAGAACTTCAAGATGTACAAGCTGGATTTAGAAAAGGCAGAGGAACCAGAGATCAAACTGCCAATATCTGCTGGATCATTGAAAGCGCAAGAGAGTTCCAGAAAAATATCTACTTCTGCTTTAGTGACTATGCCAAAGCTTTTGACTATGTGGATCACTACAAACTATGGAAAATTCTTCGAGAGATGGGAATACCAGACCACTTTACCTGCCTCCTGAGAAATCTGTATGCAGGTCAAGAAGCAACAGTTAGAACGGACATGGAACAATGGACTGGTTCCAAATTGGGAGAGGAGTACATCAAGACTGCATTTTGTCACCCTGCTTATTTAACATATGCAGAGTACATCATGTGAAATGCTGGGCTAGATGAAGCACAAGCTAGAATCAAGATTACAGGGAGGAGTATCAATAGCCTCAGATATGCAGATGACATCACCCTTATGGCAGAAAGCTAAGAGGAACTAAAAAACTTCTTGATGAAAGTGAAAGTAGAGAGTGAAAAAGCTGGCTTAAATCTCAACATTCAAAAAATGAAGATAATTTCATCTGGTCCCATCACTTCACAGGAAATAGATGGGAAACAATGGAAATAGTGACAGACTTCATTTTGTTGGGCTCCAGAATCACTGCTGTGGTGATTGCAGCCACGAAATTAAAAGTCGCTTGCTCCTTGGAAGGAAAGCTATGACCAACCTAGACAGCATACTGAAAAGCAGAGACATTACTTTGCTGACAAAGTTCCATCTAGTCAAGGCTATCATTTTTCCAGTGGTCATGTATGGATGTGAGAGTTGGATCACAAAGAAAGTTGAGCGTGGAAGAATTGATGGTTTTGAACTGTGGTGTTGGAGAAGACTCTTGAGAGTCCCTTGGATTGCAAGAATATCAAACCAGGCAATCGTAAAGGAAATCAGTCCTGAATATTCATTGGAAGGACTGATGCTAAAGCTGAAGCTCCAATCTGGTCCAGCTCTACCTGGTCCCATCACTTCACGGCAAATAGATGGGAAACAATGGAAATAGTGACAGACTTCATTTTGCTGGGCTTTGGCTACCTGATGTGAAGAACTAACTCAATGGAAAAGACCCTGATGTTGGTAAAGACTGAAGGTAGTAGGGGACAACAGAGGGATTAGATGGTTGGATGACATCACGGATACAGTGGACATGACTCTGAGCAAGCTCTGGGTGCTGGTGATGGACAGGGAAGCCTGGAGTTCTGCAGTCCATGGGGTCACAAAGAGTCAGACAGGACTGAGCAACTGAACTGAACTGAGTACACTAGCATATGCTAAATGACACACCGACCAGCACCATAACAGTTCAGAGGCTGATCATCAAAGGCAAAACAGAGGACAGTGACCCAACTCCTGGAAAAACCTGCCCCTTCCTCAAAATAGTTGGAATAATCCTTCCAGTCATTAGCCTATGAAATTACCCAGCCCATAAAAACACTAACCACGCCATACTCAGGGGCTGCTCTTGCCTTCTGAGGTGGCCCACACTCTGTGGAGTGTATTTTTTGTGAAATAAATCCATTTCTTACCTATCTCTTTGTCTCTCACTGCATTATTTCTGTGATGGGACATCAAGAAACTGAGTTTCATTAAGTCCTGAAATTAAGCGTGATATCAGTTAAAAGACCATTGGTTCAAGTCCCAATCTGAGTTATATGGTTTCAGTTGTGTTTTGGCTTGACACCCATCAAGAGGAGAACCCCGTTTTTTGGGTAACATTCAGTCAGTCAATCAGTCAGTTTAGTCACTTAGTCATGTCCAACTCTTTGCAACTCCATGAACTTCAGCATGCCAGGTTTCCCTGTCCATCACCAGCTCCTGGAGCCTACTCAAACTCATGTCGATCACATCAGTGATGCCATCTAACCATCTCATCCTCTGTTGTCCCCTTCTCCTCCTGCCTTCAATCTTTCCCAGCATAGGTTAACATTACCCACATCTAATCCATTCTCTACCTCGTTGTCAGGTGGAGACTAAATACACTATGTAGACTTATAAACTAAAAATCTTCTCCTCTTCTGAAAACTTATCTGTGCCCTTGGAATAAAGTCTACTCTCACTNGTTAACATTACCCACATCTAATCCATTCTCTACCTCGTTGTCAGGTGGAGACTAAATACACTATGTAGACTTATAAACTAAAAATCTTCTCCTCTTCTGAAAACTTATCTGTGCCCTTGGAATAAAGTCTACTCTCACTAACCTGGCCCTCTACCTTCAAGTCCCTGTCTGCCTTCCTAGAGTCATTCCCATCACTCCCAAGTCCTGATCCAGTTTCTAGCCCCTAATTCATCAGCCTTTGTGCAAGCTGATCTCCTATAAGGCTTTTTTCTTTATCCACACCTGTACCTCTGCCTTCTGCCTATTAAGGTCTACAGTTACCTTTCATGACCAGTACTTGCATTTCTTTGGGCAGGATTTCCTCATCACCCCAATCCTTCTATTTACCAGGAATATTTACTAATATCATTACTTATTTGCCTATCTACCTCCCCTTAAAGGGGATAACAGAGGTGATGTTTTACTTGAATATCACTGGGTTGGGAAGATCCCCTGGAGAAGGAAATAGCAACCCAGTATTCTTGCCTGGAGAATCCCATGGAGTGAGGAGCCCAACAGGATACCGTCCATGGGGTTGCAAAGAGTCAGACATGACTGAGCAACTAACACTTTCACATTATACATAAGTAAGTACATGAAAATCGCTCAGTCATGTCCACCTCTTTGCAATCCCATGGCTTATACCAAAAGTAAAAAAAAGTGCCTGACACATAGTAGGTACACAATATACTTTGCTAAATTTTGACAAACAAGTCAATGAGAAAATGAGTTAATGAAAGAAATGTGATTTGGGTACATATTTAAGAATATAGGCTTTGCAATACAACAAACACATATACATATTTACTATTTGAATGTAGGGGAATGCAAAAGCAATTTTCACTAATGAACATGTTTAGTAACATGTTTGTTACTAAAGGAGTGAGGACATACTAAGGTTAATATATTTCTATGAGCTTCTTTAAAAATTGATAAGATCTAAAATATCATAGAAAAATTTCAGATTTCAAAACCATTCTTTCACATTAGTTCAGTAATGGTTTGAGAGAGAGAGGAGGAAGGAAAAGAGTGAAGTAGGGAGGAACAGAGGAACTGAAATGACACCAGGAAGCAGAGCATTCAAGAGAAAAAGCTTCTACAGGGAAAACACAAGTTCATGAAAAGCAAACTGCTCAGGCTATTACTTCAAGAAGAAAGTTCAAGCTTGCTTTTTGAAGTTTCAGATTTCTTATTTATCCTGTTGTGATACTATGATTTATAAGAAATGTATATTTGGTCTTTGTCCAGGATTCCTGGCTCTTAGCTTCCCAAATGTTGTAATTTCTTAAGTGCTAAGAATGACAAAAGTGTCTCTTGTTGTGTTAATGAGATGACTTTAGGACCCCACCTAAGGGTGGAGGCTGGTTGCCAGGGGAACCAACCACAGAATTAGAGAGTTGGAACTTTCTGTTTCAACCCCTGAAGGTTGAATCAATCATCAAAATGGCCAATGATTTAATCAAACTCATGCTTCTGTAATAAAGCCGCCATAGAAATCTTAAAGGACAGGGGTCACAGAACTTCTAGGTTGGTGAACACGTGGAGATTACAGGAGGAGTGTCACGCTGGAAGAGTAGGCAAACTGTGGCACCTTTCCTTGTTTCTTGCCCTACAAATCTCTTCTGTCTGGCTGTTCCTGAGTTACTTTTTTTTTTAAAATAATAAACCAGTGATTGAGGAAGTAGCAAATTAACAACCTGACGAGGGGTCGTGGGAACCCTTGGTTTATAGTCAATCGTTCAGAAGTTAGGAAACAACCTGGACTTTGGACTGGCATCTGAAGTCTCAAGAGGGGTCATGGGAACTCCAATCTATAGTGGTGGGTCAGAGACACAAGTAATAAATAGCCGAGGCTTTTGATTGGCTTAAGAAGTGGGGATGAGGGAGTGGGGCAGTCTTGTCAGATAGAGTCCTCAGTGTATGGAATTGGATGCCATATCCAGGTAGCTAGTGTCAGAATTGAGTTGAATCCTATGGCAACCAGCTGATGTCAAAGGACTGCTTGGTGTGCTGAAGCATTCCCTTCTTCCCCTCCTCACGCTGCAATTGGGTCCAGGAACCTAATACACTTATGCAAATGATGCAGTTAGGTCTTTACCACAGAAATAACACCTCTGGCCTATGATCTGAATAGATTCCTTTCATATACTCTGGTAGATTGCTTGTAATTATTGATTAAATTATGTTTCTATTAATTACATAGACCTAGGTAGTTAAGGCATTGAGATGAAATATTGGCTACAAAATAACCACTAATATTATGCAGATATACTATCTGCTGTCTGATTGCAAACTTGTTGATATCAGAAGGGAACACTTTGATTCAAGTTCTTCAAAGCTACATAAGGGGAGGATGTTGAAGTTTGTATGCTGGATAAAGATAAGTCAGGAGAAAGAAAGTCAGTAAGTCACAGCCAGAAACTCTGGAATTTCTAGAGCTGATGTAGCAGAGGCTGAGCCATAGCCAGAATTTTCTTCCACAAAGTTTTACTAATGTTAGAAATCAGAACAATGTACTAATACATTAGCACAAAACAGACTACTAATTTTGAAAATTAATGCCCTATTCTAGAACTGATTTTTCAGAAATTGAGAAATTGTGCCTTGAAGATGGGGTTTTCTGTTAACCATCTCATAGAAATGAAACCTATTTGTAAATATTCTATATATGGTAAATAATATTCTATGTTTTATTTTAAAATTTACATTAGATTTATATCTCTTGAAATTCCTCAACCAAAGAATCCAAAACAAAGTAGACTAGTATCATTTACATTGATTTAATTTCTTCAATGATCCTCAATAGAAACAATTTGTATACAGACTTACTAGAATAATTAAAATCACCTAAAAAAAAACTAAAAAATATATTGTAGGAAACATTAAAAATACATTTTAGAAAACAATGCCTATCAAAAAATTCTGATAAATTAACAGGAAATCGTCCTTTTAAAATGATGAATATAGATTGTTACCAGCAAGTAAATCTATAATAATCAATAACTTATATTAAACTCAAGAATAAAAAATACTCATAAAACCTGCATTTAAGATATTCTTGCATAGAACATAGGATTGGATATAAATGGCACACTTTCCCTCTCTCAGCTTAATGAAACACTTTATATAGTGAAAGCTTGTAAATAATGTTTAATATGCCTTATCCAATATAGTTTAGTCTAGGAAAAATATATACTGTCAATAATGCAAATATTTTTAGAAGGCACAGTTTGGTGTAGATGGCTAATCAGTTTCTATTTATTTAAACAGAACCTTTTAGAAAATGTTGCTGGGTCGATCAAGCATTTATTAAGGACTAATCTGGTTGGTTCCATGACATAAGACTGAAAAGTCTTCAGGCTATAATAACAGATTTGCTTCCTTCATACTTTTATTATTTTAACTTCAAATAAATGGTTAAAATATAAGTTTTATCAATATGCTAAGTTGTAATTAAAATGCTTTTCTGGCCTAATGATGATTCTGAATTCCACATTATTTATATCTCATCTTATATATAGCAATCATTTCTAAGGTCTATGGCATTTTCTCATTATTCAAAACTAAAGAATTTCAGGCCACATAACAGTATTCTCATTCATGTATTCTGACTAGCAGTAGCAGAAAGATTCAGAATGTGTGAAAATGGGGAAAATGTAAGACTTTCAGTACATTGATATGCCCTTTTGGACATCACATCAGAATATCAAAATAGACCAAAAAACATAAAGATGTTCATACTTTAACCCAGTGATCTCACTCTTGAAAAAAGAATGGAATAGATGAGAAGTTGAATGCATGATATTTCTAATAGCATCTTATAACAAATAACGGAAAACCATCTAGTGGTTAACAAGAGAGGAAGTGGTGATTAATGGAATGATAATATCTTAAGTAAAATTTATGATACAACCTTTAAAAATAAAAATAAGACTAGATATAACAGAAAAATTTATGATATCTGTTAGTGGTTTCTGCAATGTAATGACTATGATGTAAAATAGATATAAACAAAGATCAAATAGTCATATACAAAATGAAAATAGCTGTTATTAATATTTATTATTAATTTTAGTATTATTGATATGTCACTTTAAAAATTAAAATACAATAGGTTTACTTATTAATCACAGAATTTCTTTTCTAAGTTCTAGAAGACAATGTTACTAGGTCCAGTTGGAACACAATAAGATCTTTGGATTTTATTTAACTTAGGTGTTCTGATGAATCAGGACCACTATGGGACTCACAGATATTTCAAGGTAGCTTCCAAAGGGGTCTAAAACAAGAGCAAAATAATCATGAAAGGAGGAACCTCCAGGAAAGTCTGGCTTTTTATTTTAGGTGAAGATTTTGGCTGTTAGTCTCCTCCAACCCCTTATCAGAGACTACCTATGTCCTCAAAGATTCTTAGAATGTTTAACTTGTACTATAAATTTTCACACCATATCTTTTAATCCCAATCAGTAGGCTGATTCATGAATGAGATAAGGGAAGTACAGTATTAGAGATCCAAAGGATGAGGTTTCCAAAAAGGAATTAAGGTAAAATTGAAGTAATTAAAAAAAATTTTTTTTTGCGGCAATGGTTACATTAGGGGCCAGATGACAACAGAAACAAGTGCAGCAGGCTGGGTATATGTAATTGGCAGTGAGGGGACCTGTGGTAAACTGCAGTTTGCCCTGTGTAAAAGCAGCAGCCACTACATAGCTCCAAGCAGGTTGCTGATACACATGAATGCAGACTTAAGGCTGCCAGGATCATTCAAGGGAGGCCAGAAATACAGCTGTCCCGGTGAAATCTCTTGAATTTCTAACTGTTAACAACTAACTAGAATTAGTTTTTTTCATTTTTTAGATAGGCTAATAACAGCTGCCTTTGGGCTTATTTTGTTTCACAGAATTCAAGTGCACCACCTCTTGACCTACAGTTAACATGCAGGGATTTCCCAAAAGAATGATGTTTATCTGCCAGAAGTCATATTTTCAAATGAGGCCCTTCAGAGAAAAAACAAAAAATATTAGAAAAATGCAAAACAGTGAAGCTAAAGTAAGTTGTGAGCATGCTGATAAGCACAAATCAATAAGGGCTTACAAACTATAAGAACATTATATTAAGACCTAAATGTTCCTGAGGAGCGAAACCTCAGAGGATTTTACTTTTATATTTTCAATAATTGAGAAGACATTCTGAGTCACTGCAAAAGGAGATCAGCCCAAAGAGCTTTTTATAAAGATGGCTCCCTTGACTGAAATTATGTTAAAAATGATCAGAAGAAAATGACAAAATTTGACCAAGACAGAATTGCTAGGAGCTACCAAACTGCAAATAGGACTGTGTGTCTTGCATTGTGCTTGTTGCTAGTTTCCCTTCATCTATCCCATTCCTTCCAACTCTCATTTTTCATCCTTGGCTGCTAAAAAGGGAAGTCCCTGGAGACACCTAAAAAATAACTGTCTGGCTGAGTAAAGAAGGAAACAGGAAGCAAAGTGTAAAGGTGTTTTTACTTTAACAGTAGGAATTTATCATCATTAAAGTTAGACTCTGTGGATGGGTGGGTGTGAGTAGCTGGAAGGAAGGGGAGAGTTGGTCTATTCAACTCATCATTTGCATCACATGCACCCAAGGAAAAAATGTTTACCTGGTGGAGCCACGGTTAACCTTTTTTCCTTGCTGAGCCGGTGCCCTTGGATGAATTCACTCATGGAAGGGGGGCCCTTCAGAAGAAATGACTCTGTGGAGGTGGGATCAGGGGGAACTCTTAATAAATTCTGTAGGTAGGAAGCCCCTGAAGTCCTGGGACGGCTCTGATCACAAAGGGAAGGTGAAAATTGTCTTGCAGGAGATCCAAGAAAATACATATAGGAAACAAAAAAGTTTTACTTTAATTACCTTTCAAAGCCTCACCAGTGACAACATTATTTATATTGGCATTTAATTTTTTTAACAAGTAAATCAAGATTTTCACTAAATGTTTAGTTTCCATACCAGGATACAACCCTATTTGGAAATAGTACTGGATACTGGAAAAGAGATTTATTATAGTTAGTCAGTTTGAACCACAAACAGAAAATATTTATATTGTTTGATTCTTAATTGAAAGCTCCTAAAATAAAGTTTCACTATTAACTGAAAAATACAAGGTAAGTAATTCAACATCCAGGACTCTAGAGAAAGGTCATAAAATCAAGCCATTAATAACCTTATGAGTGATTTTTTTAAACAATATTCACATACTAAAAGAAAAAGCACAAAAACCTGCTTTTAAGAAAAACACTATACATATTCCATTCTATTTGACTAAAATATAGACATCTCCTTTCAGTCAGTCATCAGTTTTCAGCATATGAACAAAGTTCCCCTAAGAGAACAGATTCATATTCTTGCCTCATTAGAGAGAAGCTGGTAAATAGCACCATTACCATTCAAATTATCACCCATGTAAAACATAGCTTCATTCTTAATATCCACTTTTCATCTACCAATTTTTAGGTTGGAGGTAAGGGAGAGGCATATTTATGCATACAAGGAACAGCAAAAATGTTAACAGACACTTGAAAAGTATATTATGGTTAACCAAGAGATGGGGTGTGGGGGACAGAAACAAATAAACACAATGATCAAAAGGTTTTAATTTGGAAAAACCAACATTGGCAAGGCCCATTTATACACCCACTCCCACTTTTTCTCTTCCTTCCCTTCCTCCATCCTCCACAATAAGAGCACATTAATTTTTGCAGTTAACTAAAATCTGGCCACTGCACCATACTATGAAGATCGCTGCATGCATACCTTTTCCTCTGAGTGCCACTGCTGACCCGAATGTTGGGTGTCTGTGGGCCCTGACTATGCAGGAGGTAAGTGTCTATGGTGGGCACGGTGACTGATGCCTCCCCACTTACTTTAGGGCTGCCGATCTTGCTCTTCCCAAGTTTGCCTTTGCTGCGACGGGACTGCTCATGGTCAAACTCTAAGTCCTCCAGCCGCTGGGTCAGGGCGAGTTTTTGCTGGATAGCCATTCGTAACAAAGTGTTTAGAGTCTTCTTTTCATCCTCTGCAGCTGCTAACTGTCTCTGCATCTCATCCAACTGTGTGACATATTCATCACATCTAGAACCACCAACAGAAAAGTGGTCAGGAGAAAATCTTTGAGCAATTAAATTTGGAGCTTCAGTTGAAAGTAATGAGTTTTACTAGGATTTGGAAGAAATGGATGTAATTCCATTACAATGGAAGTAATGGAATAGAAGTAATCTATTACAGTAGAAAGTTGGAAACAGAGCAGGTTCAATAACTGATAGTTCATCTATGCAACGAAGTACATATGGGGGCATTCTTTTTGTTTTCTTTTGGCCTTGCTGTGAACCACGCAGGATCTCAGGTCCCTAACCAAGGAACCAGGGATTGGACGTGCACTATCTGCAGTGGAAGCACAGAGTGTTAATGACCGGGCTGCCAGGGAAGTCCTAGGGACATTCTTCATAGGCGGTATCTTAAACTCCAAAGACAGAATTATTGTGAGGGCGGCTCCATGATGCAAAAAACCAACAGTAAAGTCTCAGGTAATGTACACAGCATCGTAGAAGTGTTATAATAATTTTATAGTCTATGCCTTTAGCATAAAAATAATGACAATATTTGTAAAGAAAACATGTAGCTTATTTTTGAGTTCAGATTATAGTTGCTACTGATTTCAACATGGCACATTTGCCTGAACTAGAAACCTGAGCATCTTCAATGATTTCCCAACAAACTGATAAAGCAATAGGTGTCAGAGAAGACCAAGATTTGCAGAGGGATTGATACAGATATAGTTGGCTTTGTTCAGATTTGATACTGCTGCACCAGGAGGATAAGCTCAGCGGTCTTTTTTCCACCAAAAGTGACACCTGAGCGAGCACATGTTCATTTGGAATGAAGAATTATTCACACAATTATTCAGAGCTTTTTCTGAGTTTATTTACCCACTAAGAACACTCTTCACAAATCAGAAGATAGTTAATGGCTTTCCGGAGTTACCAAATGTATTGTATGAACTTTGAAATTAACACAAGACTTATGGCATTAAAAAAAAAAAAAAAATAGACTTTGTAGTGAAAGAACTTGAGCTCCAGGTGGGTCTCATTATTTTTTAACACTGAATGTCAAGAAGCACAGTAGGAATGTTATAAGAAAAATCAGGGCTTAGTAAAATAACATGTGGATTTCGGGACCCTGGATTTATTTTAGTTGGTTAGATAACAATATTTTAAAAAATACAATGGAATAGGCAGTTAATAACCTGAAAAAACAAATTTCTGTGAGAATACATTATTTGGGGGTAATAATTCTTATATAAGCCAGATCGAGACATTAAGTCAAGTCAAGTCAAGTCGCTCAGTCATGTCTGACTCTTTGCGACCCCATGGACTGTAGCCCACCAGGTTCCTCCTTCCATGGGATTCTCCAGGAAAGCATACTGGAGTAGGTTGCCATCTCCTTCTCCAGGGGATCTTCCCAACCCAAGGATCGAACCCCAGTCTCCCGCATTGCAGGCAGACGCTTTAACCTCTGAGCCACCAGGGAAGCCCAAAGATTGAGACATTAAATGTCCCTTAAAATTTTTTTTGATTTCTTTTTCAAAGAGGGAGCATTATGCATGAAACCCATTCTCCTGTCCCTACCTCCCCACAGAGGCCAGAGGTATGCAAACTTCTGTGCTCAGACCAAGAAGTCAGTTCCCTTCAGTTCTCCTACACCCTTGTGGTCTCTTAGGCACTTGGCCTCCTCATTGCCACTTTCAAGAGTCGATCAAAAAGTATGAGCTTGAGCCTTTTTTCTCCTGACACAAAAAGGAAGCTAGACAGATGCCCAGGATTTATTTTTACATTTATATTAGCTATATGCAAGTAATTTATTGAATCTGCAAATAAAGCATAACCATAGTTATGCTTTGTGAATTTTATACCATTTGCATCATATAAAATATAGAATTATTCTTGTTTTGGCACTGAATTGTGACAGCAAAAAGGAAACTGCATCACTATACTGAACATCTCAAGCTTTTGAAACCACCGAATCAATACCTTTTTTAATCAATATTTTTTGAACAATAATTTCAAGTCTAAAAATAAAATACAGTGGAGCTTCATAACAAAACTGGTAGGGGGAGGTAGTAACTAACATTTGTCTAAATAATTAGTTGGGTAGTGTGAAAAACTTGGTGATATATAACATCTTAGAAATCATAATTTAATTCACAGTCTATTAAATCTAGGTTTTCCTGGTGGCTCAGTGGTAAAGAATCTGCCTGCTAGTGCAGAGACATGGATTCAGTCCCTCAGATGGGAAGATTCCCTGGAGAAGGAAATGGCAACCCACTCCAGTAGTCTTGCCTAGGAAATCCCACAGACAGAGGAGTTTGACAGGCTACAGTCCATGGGGTCACAAAAGAGTTGGACACAACCTAGCAACTAAACAAGAACAACATGTTAAGTCTAAGTAATTAGCTGATATGATGAATATTAATCTTCATTATGAAGATATCTTTTCATACAAATACTTGCTAAACACTTTTATGTACACAAAAATAAATGTCAGTGGTGATAATGTAATATTTAGCTATTTCAGGAAGTGGGTTTTTCCCCCTATTGGAGGTTTTGTTTTCCTTGGTCTAATTCTTTTGGGTACAGAAGGCTCTAGAAAAAATATCTATTGTATTAACTTAAAAACATTTGTATAGGGAATTCCCTGGAGGGCCAGTGGTTAAGACTCTGTGCTTCCACTAATGGGGCCCCGGGTTCGACTCTGGGCTGGGGAACTAAGGTTTTGCAAGCCACGTGGCATGGCCAAGAAATAATAAAATAAAAACACTTTCATGTAAAAGAATTGCTTGATCCAAGGTGTCCAGTAGAGGGCTTTGAAAAACAGCACACAAGGTTTTATTTTAGATTTGTTAGAGTGGAGTCTCATGTATTTTCTTTACACTTTGCCCTTTTAGATGACACACTAAATAACACTCATTATGCAGGAAGATGAACATATACATTTTAAAGTCTTATCCCCATAAAGGAAAGTGAAGTTGCTCAGTTGTGTCCAACTCTTTATGACACCATGGACTGCAGCATACAAGGCTCCTCGGTCCATGGGATTTTCCAGGCAAGGGTACTGGAGCGGGTTGCCATTTCCTTCTCCAGAGGATCTTCCTGACCCATGCATCGAACCCGGGTCTTCCACATTGCGGGCAAACGCTTTACCGTTTGAGCCACCAGGGAAGCCATGTACCACACCTTATCCCCATGTACCACACCTAAACTTGCAAGAGAAAACTGTTACCTTGTTGCAAACATTGCTCTCAGGGATGAGAAAGTTGCTGCATCTTCTTTCAAAGCCTTCAATTCATTTCTAAGTTTTGTCATAGTTTCAGTCACCATTGCTTTTTCATTTTCATATTTGTTCTTGAGATTAGCTAATGCCACCTCAGCTGTCTAAAGCAGAAAAATGATAGGGCTTACAATTTTCATATCAGGAAAATCTATCATACACATTTCTTCATGCTGGGTCTATTTCTTTCATAAATAAAAAGTAAAATTGTCTAGGTTGAATTTCATATAAACATATGAATTTCATATAAACGTACTTTGGACATAGGGCAATTTTTTATGTCAAAACATAAATATCAATCTATAATATGGATAAATTGCCCTAGAAGCCAGCTGTGAACCAGAGTCATTATCAGTGACTAAGGGAAAGATATATAATAGTTTAGTAAATATTTAATGCAGATTATTGAGAATATGGGATTTTTAGATATGAATGAATCAAAATGAAACTTTATATAAGAAGGATTTTATCAAGAAGTTAAGGAAGAAGCACAGCTTCCAAATGAAATACAATAGAACTCAAATATTCTTGTGACATCTGTGCGCAGTGGATCTGAAACATAATAGAATAAAAGGCACAAGTCATTGCGATTTATAACATGAGTTTGACAAACTATAAATCTGTATTATATATTTAAGGAAAAGAATTAACAAAGAATCAATTCTTTCCTACGTCTTAGTATATAACTTCTTTAATAAATTACAGTCAAATTCTTTTTCACAATCTTCATAAAAGCAGATATATATACATGCATGTGCATGTTTAGTTTCTCCGTCATGTCCAACTCTTTGTGATCTCATGGGCTGTAGCCCTCCAGGCTCCTCTGTCCATGGAATTCTCTAGGCAATAGTGGGTTGCCATTTCCTACTCCAGCTATATATACATATATATATATGTAAAATTGGATGTGCTACCCAAACAAGCACCACAATATTGAATGAATTAAATTATTTGTTTGAATTTGGGCATGTTTAAAGTTCTTGGAATTAAGAGGGTTTCTAAGTGAGAACTAGCCTGACACAGGGTATGAAATAAAAACAAAACAAACAAAAAATGCTGGCTAAATCAATGTATGAAATCAATGTACATTTAGGGACTGCCTGTTTGAAGCATAGCCTCCATTGTATTCATACAGAAAGCCAAACTAGAAACACACCATTTTTACAAACTGCTAACTACAGCTTTTCAGATTATATAAAATATTCAATGCTAATGAAAAAAGCCCATTACTAATGAAAAAACCCACTAGTAACAGGATTTCCCAGAAAGACTACCATGGTTTCTTAGCATTTCTTTTCGTGCTTAAGTGGATAGCTTCAACTTTCTTATACAAAGTGCCAATCCATCTATAGAGATAAATAGATTCTTTTTTAAATTAAAACAATGTTGGGATAGCAATGTAGTTGGTTAATATTTTTATTCTAAAGTCACAACTTAATTGTTTTTAAAATTTTTATTGTTAACATAATAATTTTGATAGAATTTAACTTTAGATTAAAATAAGTTACTCATAAAATAGTTCAGTATGTTCTGTAGTGCTGTAACTCAGTGGAATCTTTAGAAATATTATAGATTCAGAAAGTTATCCATAATGCAGAAATCAATCTGGGGAAAATGGGAACTGTTTAAATTTTTTAAAAATTTAGACACAAAATCATTAAGAACAGAGAGTGAAGTTGTGAAAATGTAGATGTAACGAGTTCGTAAGCATGTGGAAGCACATGGCCAGTTATCTAAGAAGAGAAGAGAAGAAAGTGACGGTAGAGCAAGATCTGAAATAGAAGTACAAAGTCATTTATTATTTGTGAAAAATGACCCCAAAGGACTCAGTATTGTTTGTAGATTTTTGTTCACAAGACTGCAGAAAGCTTTTTTGGAATTGAGAAGGTCTAAGACCCATTAGCAGACTTGCTGACATCTGCATTTACCACATTCTCCTGAAGTTTATTTTTTAAATAAAAAAATCTTGTTCTAGCCACAGAGATCTAGATCTAGGATTCATTAGTTACTTTCTTTGCAATGTTCCCATAAAATGGGTTATAGTATATCTAATATCAAACTGTAATTATCTGTTCAACTCTGACATCCCCATAAATCTGTGAATCCTTTTCTGGAAGGCAGGGACCATGTACTGGCCTTCTTTGAATCTTTGGCATTCATCATAGCATAGTAGTATACAGAGTCCTTTCTAAACATTTACTTATTTCATCAGAAGACACTGTGCTTACAAAAAACCCTAAGACATACGAAAAGAGTTATAAAGAATGCAGAACACTTAATAAAAACAGGATTCTCTTTTTTTCCTCTATGACAGAATTCTTAAGCTTAGCCTTAATGATAAACATTCCACAATATCTAAATATAGTGGATGTCCTCTGTAAATACCTCAGCCATTCATGGCACACAGCATCACAACAATAGCCCTAACATCATTAAAATATAAACTAAAGGCATGGCTAGAAATATGTTTACATTTAATTTACTGAGGCCATATGGGATGTGACACTAATGTAATGCAAATAGTACCACAAACCACTGTGAAAATTAAAATTCACTCAGAAATGCTTTGTACTGCTCTTAATTCCTACAGCATTGTGCTTGATGATTGGTCCTATCTTGTAGACAGTTACAGGCATATCCTGAAATTCTACTAGATTACTAGTCACTTATTTTTGCATCCCTACTTACTAACTGCCATGAAATACACAATTAGTGAATGCTTATTGACAAATTCTCTTGGTTGATCAACCATGCTTATGTATACATCTATGTCAGTTAAACATTTTAACACTTGTATTAAAGACCTCCAAATTATACCAACAGGTTTATGGTAACTGAAGATAAAGAGGGTAGAAAGCTTCATTATAGATACCCATTTAAATGCAAACAGAAAAAGATGTCTGAATCTGAAATTAACTTTCACTTTCCAACACTAGTATTGCTTACATTTGCAAGAAGGTATTTGATGCTTTGTTGCTTCTCTTTATTGATATTCTTTATTCACCACCCTTTTCAAAAGTGTTTGTCAAGTCTCACTTTCCAGAGAAACTAGACAGAGGTTAAAAGTATCTTCC
Organism: Neotragus pygmaeus; assembly: GCA_006410875.1. NCBI lineage: Eukaryota > Metazoa > Chordata > Mammalia > Artiodactyla > Bovidae > Neotragus > Neotragus pygmaeus. Next base: position 413,796 of record SJYV01033478.1, read on the forward strand.
CACCTGTATTTCACAGCATTGTCACTCAGGTAAAGTTTGAGGGAAAAACACAAATACAGACAACAAAGAGATCTAGGAGTTGGTAGAATTCTGCTTATGCCCTAAGGACAAGATCTATGATTAGGAAATTTTTTCTACTGTTTAACCTGTGACTCAGGTGAATTAACATTCCAAGTGGACCTAAATTTCAGATAAGTAGTCACTGACAGAGTTAGTGCATAATTTATTTTCTCTCTCTGCCCTCTCTCTCTGCTCCAACTGCCTACCAGAGAGCCTTGCCAGCCTATTCTGCATCCTTCCATCTTCCTTTTCTACACTCAATGATTGCTGGGCTCCAGGTAAGTACCGCTGGGACTGCCTTTCTACATATTCAACTGGATTTTCTCTGTTCCTGCTTTAAATTCCTCACTTCTACCTTAGTAAGGCATAGCTACTCTCCTGTCTCATCCATTCACGCATTTCAAGGAAATTATTATGTTCTGATCTGGCTCCGATCACAGTTCATTTTATTTCTCTGCTGACCAGGAATCTGAACTCTCATCCTGATGTTAGTAATAGCGTTAGTCACTTAGTCGTGTCTGACTCTTTGTGACGCCATGGACTATAGCCCTCCAGGCTCTTCTGTCCACGGAATTCTCCAGGCAAGAACACAGGAGTGTGTTGCCATTTCCTTCTCCCATCCTGATGGTAGTGGACACTAACAACATTCAGGCATAAACTAAAGTGTTGGCTAGCACAGCTCATCAGTAGAATGAGATCACCTGTTTGTTGGCTTTCAGCACCGCTCTCAGTGTGGCGATCTGCTCCCGTTTGGTGCTCAGTAGGGACTTGAGCTTGAGGATCTCTTCCATTAGGGCTTCCTTGTCTTTATCGATCATGGGGGCCAGCTCCCGCGCTGCAGCTCTTTGACGAGACAGTTGCAAGGACCGGTCCACAGCTTTCTGCAGATGTTTGATTTGGTCCCGGATTATGGCATTAAGGTTGTAGATATTCATTGGCTCTTTGCGAATGTCACTTGTATCTAATACTGGAGATGACGGTGGGGCAGTAATAACAGGAGAGACGGTGGGGGTCTTAGTTGGACTTGGTTCTTTGCTGGCCTCTGTGTTTTCTTTTGAAACTGGTTCAGGTGAGGTCCTTGTTTCTACCGGGGATGACACACCCCGCCTGACCAACCGTGGAGACAAAAGTCCCCTGGGATCATCGGGGCCTTTCAGGCTGCCGCTACGGGTGACTCTACTTTGCCTGTAGTAGTCCAACATGACCCTGTTAGGGGTTTCATTATTACACAGACATACATGATGGTAAAGCTGAGCAAGCTCCTCACTAAATGTCACCAATTCATCCTGGGCTGTATTAAGGGTACTGTGATTTTCATTGGCTATGCTGGTCATCTTTTGCAACTCATTCTCCATGTGGGCCATCTTCTCTCCACTCTCCTTGGTGGTCTTCTCAAGGCTTGTAACCTGCTCATCATACATTTGGATCTTACTCTCATACTTGGCCTTCTCTTCAGTATAGTTTTCTATAGACTTATTATATTTCTCCTTTAAGGCCTTAATTTCAGCTTTCAAATCGATCACTTCAGTTACTGCCACCCTGTATTTGCATTCAAGGATCTCTAAGCCATTGATGTCCACCTCATAGTCATGGGCCTCCTCCCCCGAGTCCCGGCCCTTTTCCCCGTCTAGCTCCTTGAGCTCCTTGCTGCTCTGTAGGCCCCGCATGGCATTAACATGCTCCGTGAGCCGGTGCACCCGCTCGTGCTGCTCCGTCAGTGCCCCCTTGGTGTGTTCCAGCTGTGTCTGTGACTCCTGGAGATTGGCCAGAAGAATGGCCTTTTCCCGCTCTACCTGCAATGGTAAAAGAAAGTCTTTGAGTGATTTCAAGGCAGTGCCAGTGATCAACTTGACCTATTCACATTTGGACATATATACATTTTTAAAATGCAGAAGAGACAATATTCCCATTACTACAAATTGAATTGGAGTGTGTTTTCTTATTTCAGTTCTGGTAGGTCAATCAATCAAAAGGTACATCATTCCAAAAGAATTATGCTCTGTATATTTACCTATCCAAATTCTTATGACTTATATACAAGTAAATCTGGATAAGCTTCAGTTTGATAATCTATAAAATGAGCATAACAATCCTTGTCTTCTAGGGACATCTGGGTGATTCAATAAGACAGTGAACTTAAAGATCAAGGTATTATAATGCTAGGCTTCCCTGATGACTCAGTGGTAAAGAATCCACCTGCCAATGCAGGAGATACGGGTTCTATCCTGGGTCAGGAAGATCACCTGGAGAAGGAAATGGCAACCCATTCTTGTCTGGGAAGTCCCATGGACAGAAGAGTCTGGTGGGCTACATAGTCCATGGAGTTGCACTTGGTGACTAAAAAACTGCAACGATAATTATAATGTTAGATCTTATTAACATTTGGGTAACTGTGGTCCAGTTCCCATACCTAAATGGTTCTACATGACAAACACATTTATTTTACAAATTTGTATTTGTATATGCAAAAATAACTCATCTCAGAGTTAGGATATATTTGAACAAATCCTCTTAGCTGGGTTTCATTAGATACAACAGATTGTATTTGTATATAGCTTAAGATGAACTGATTTAGTCAGACTACTAAGCAATAATTTCAAGTGAAAATCCATATGGTATTTGATGAAAAGTCAAGACATTTGAATTTTTGATGATAAAAGAGATGGAAAATCTCCTAAATTGTTGGTATTGTATGCAATCTCAGTTAAATGGATTGTTTCAGGAGTTTAGCACCTCCAAAAAACATCAGATAGAACACTGTCTCTGTCATATATATATGCTCCACATACAGTACTAATTTCCACACTTAATATATTTCTGGTGGAATCTTTTGAATAGGGGATGATATCCAAATTTTATACACACATACACACATATGTATATGTGTGAACGTATATTTTTTCTGGACAATTAAGGTTGCTCTGCCCTCCTCCAAAAAAAAGATAACTAAATTGTGGATAATTTTGTATAACTCTGGCATTACATTTTCACTCAGCTATTGAGGCTTGAAGTACTATTGAGGCTTGAAGTACTAAATTGTATTTGAATTTCAGAAAGCAGAGTTTAAACTATTTAAAATACATTGTGCTTTGAATTATTAAATGCAAAGCACTTTAAAGTTTAAAATTACTATTCATTTTAATTGTATATTTTAATCTCCATTTGTGAAGAACTTATTCAAGAGAGACTTGCTGAGTTAATTATAGTCTTCTATAATTATATATAAATAATATGTAATCTGCAGTGACTAAGAACATTTGCTTTATTTCTCTTCCTACAATCTCTATCTTCTATCTGAAACTGAAGATTTTATTTTGTGTAGTAGGGCTGGTTGTTTTGCCAGAAAACCTGAATGAGTAATTTTTTTGCCACACGGCATGCAATGCAGGACCTTAGTTCCCTGACTAGGGATTGAACCTGTGTACCCTGTAGTGGAAGCACAGAGACCTAACCACTGGACCACCAGGGAAGTCCCATCCCATAGAAATTATTTTTAATTTTACTGAGTGTTTACTTTTAAATAAACACATTAACATGTATCGAGTACTGATAAATTCTTTTGTGAAGGAACAAAAGAAAAGATAGCAGAATTTGCTCATTAATATTAGGACTTTCACAGGAAGAGAAATAAAAGCTGTTCTATGAGTTATTAATTTCCATTAAGTCTTTATCCTGGTCATCTGACTGTCAATTTGCACCTGAATGACTGGTGTGATTTTTGTAATGGGATACATAGTAAGGGCTTCCCAGGTGTGGTAAAGAACCTGCCTGTCAATGCAGAAGATATAAGAGACTTGGGTTCAATCCCTGGATTGGGACGATCCCCTGGAGGAGGTCATAGCAACCCATTCCAGTATTCTTGCCTGGAGAATCCCATTCCTGAGGAGCCTGGCGGGCTATGGTCCATAGGGTCACACAGAGTTGGACATGACTGAAGCGACTTAGCACACAAATAGTATGAGTATGCAAAACAGAACTCAGAAATAAATAATTTATTCTTCTCTGCTTGAAGTGAAGCAACCCTGGCAAATCTGTGCCCTGAGAAACAAGAGCACGAGAGCTGTGAAAACAGATCAGCCTAGAACCAAGAAACGTGAGGAGAGGGAATCTAGTAGTTGGGAAAGAAGGCAATATATTTTGGACAGTGTGGTGAGACGGAATCTCTTCCTTTCTCTTTCTGTCTCTCTCTCTCACACAAACACACTCACGTACATGTATATGAAAGTTAGTAAGCTGGACAAACACTCAAAAAAAAAAAAAGGGTGGGAGGGGAGGGACTTTTTCAAGTCATTCTAAGAGCCAATATTACTCTGATACCAAAACCAGACAAAGAAAAGAAAACCCCAGGCCAGTGTCTCTTATGAATACAGACACAAAAATCTTGAACAAAATACTTGCAAACTGAATCCAGCAACATATAAAAAAGGGCTAGAAAACATGACCAAGTGGGGTTATTTTTGGTGTAATGAATTGACTGTGGTGATTGACTGTGTAGTTGCACAACTGTGTGATTTACTAAAAAACACTGAATTATACTCTTTAAATGGGTGGATTGTGTGAATAATCACCATAAAGCAGTTCTTAAAAAAAACTGTATAGACTCATCCCTTGTTGTTCAATCATGGATGATTTTATTATGTTTATTGGTGGATGGTTTTAAAAAAAGTAAGACTTCTGAGAAAAATGTTTGCCTAAAGCTTATTAAAGGTAATCTTTAACTGTAAAGTTTATAATAGTTTGACAACTTAAGCTGTCAACTTTGTCCCAGGAAACTATATTTGTCACATTATGTTTTAAAAACCAGGAACTGACCAATCTTGTCTTAATTAATTTCATCTCACAAATATTCTGTGAGTCTTTGTTAAACACAGATAATTGATTGGTTTGACTCTCTTTCTGTGTAGCAACTCCACTTCCAAGGCTTTTGACTTTGAGCAAATGACATAACATTTGTGTCTCAGTTTCCCTGTCTGTAAAATGGGCGTAACACCATATCCCTCTTAGCTATTATAAACACCCACCAATAAAGCAAACATACATAAATTGCTTTGAACTCTTTGGAGACATACATAAAATTTCCATCACTATAGGAAAAATTAAAATTGCCTTTAATAACCTGTATCTGAACACAATATGAATCGTGATTTCTTCCACATCCAGAAGGAAACAACAAAACTTATTAATTTCAATTTTACAGAAATATTACTGTTTTCTCACATCACATGTGAAATTACATAGCTAGAATGATATTGAAGAAAATAATCCAGAGAGTTTCTCCTGTTTAGTCTGACTCTGTGTGATATGAAGTTGAGTTGAGTTCAGTTCAGTTGCTCAGTCGTGTCCTACTCTTTGCAACCCCATGGACTGCAGCACACCAGGCTGCATGAACAGAAGTTCACAGTGAACAGAGGTTATTTATCAAAGGTACAAATTTTAACACAAGCATAGAGACTCCTTTAATAGATTATATTATTTAGTGTTCCCGGACAAGATCTACTTATTTTCATTCTAATAAAATGAATTAAGCTACTTGTCACTGGGAATTATTATTATACTCTATTTGAAATAATTGAGTTTTGACAGTGATCCAACTCTGGGAGTCATTAAATTGGGATTCTCCAGGCAAGAATACTTGAGTGGGTTGCCATTTCCTTCTCCAAAATTGTAGTCAGTATAGGTTTTTGTATTTATTATTATCATTTCCCAGCAGATGGCAGTATGATACCTCGGGGGGAAAAAAAAAGGTCCACTTAAGATATAATACTGCCATCTCCATCTGCTGGGAAATGGTAATTATAAATATAAAGGGGATCTCCCTTACCTGCCCCCAACCATCGCCATTTCCAAGCAAGGTATCATAAAGACTAGTGATGGGGGCTAATTTATTACCTTCCCCTTTGTAAATGCATCTCAGTGAAGTGCAGCAATTCACCCAATATTCCTGTTACCCATGGCTGAAACATATGTGTTGGTTTTTTTTCTTTTCAGAAAGAAGTTAAGTAAATACTCTTAGATGGGAAAAAAATTTATGTGCACAGATGGAATCTTATAAGTTAAGAAAAAGATGATAGGCTCTGACTCAGGCCTGCTGTTTTCAAAGGGTTTCTTTAACCCTAAGAGAGAAAATCTTAAAAGCTGCATATTCCCTGGTAGAAGGTGTTACATCCCTGTCTCTGTCCTTCTACAACTGAAATTAAATTTGTTTCTCACTTGTGAATCTGTCTTCACTTTAATTATTAGACCAGCCAAAGAACCTACAAGGGAAGAGGGGAAATTTTTTCCATCCCTACACTTTCTATAGTCAGACTATTTAATTTCAAAACACATCTGGCCCCAAGTGTTTCAGATGGCCATAGTGAAAGTGCATTTTATTGCCTCCTCTGAAGGTCCAAAACAATGATACTAACACAGTATGTGTTACAAGGGGCTGAGAAATGGAATATTTCCTGCCATATCAGGAAACAAAAGATGTCACAGCCAACAGTGATTGTACCCACAACTGCAAACGAACTGGTGAGCCCCAAGGGAACTCAGGAAGGAAAGAATACCTGCTATCTAGCAGGCATCAGACTGCAGCCACTTCCAACAGTGAACCCTGATAAAGTCGGGATGTGAAAGCAGAGGACACCAGCCCCAGACAGCTGAGGTGCACATCAAAGGAATGATTTCAGTGGGCCCAGACTCTTGCATCTTCCCTTACATGGAAAAGCGCTAAATTCCTTGAGATATCTGGTTTTCCTTTAATCAACAATAATCTTTTGACGTTCAGACCATTTGCCCTCTGTTGCAAAACTTCTGTATAACTTGGCTCACTCCCTTGCCTCCTCAGAGCAGTTCTTTCAGGGTTACCTTTAATGATGCTTCCCAGGCTTGAAGTCCTAAAAACTGTCGCTGTATAAAACATAACTCTCAACTTTTGAGAGGCTCAGTTGGTAAAGAATCTGCCTGTAATGAGGGAGACCTGGGTTTGATTCCGGGATTGGGAAGATCCCCTGGAGAAGGGAAAGGCTACCCACTCTAGTATTCTGGCCTAGAGAATTCCATGGACTGTATAGTCCCTGGAAGAGACTATACAGACTATAGTCACAAAGAGTCAGGCATGACTGAGCGAATTTTATTTTCCTTCACTTTTCAATTTGTACGTTATAAATATTTTTAAAGTCAACAGTGCCTAAGTGTTGTTTATTAGAATTGCCATTTTATTTTCAAGGCTCATTCACATCAGTGCCAACTGCAATATCTTCTAGGTAATGTCTACTGTAATGTTTATATAATTTATAGGAATTAAACACAAAGAAACACACAGCTAAGGAAAAGTTCAGATTATAAAGAAATTATGCACGAGAGTATACATTCTGCTATACTTGCGTTCAACAGTTCGAATGAGATAAGTTCTTACAAAAAATGCTAATTACAAGAAAAACAGGTGTTCACTTTACTTAGAACAAAATTAGAAGTTAGTGTTCCTAGTGTGAGACTGGAAGCTTCAAATTCATTCCTGTGTTAAGCCTGTTTTTTGTAACTAAATTAGAAGCATACTTTGGGCATAAAAGGCCCTATGCATGTCTCTCTACAGCTTAACAAATTGTCACATCAATTAAGCGCCCATGAAAGATTCAAAGGTACAAAGTTTTCTCATATACTAAGGAATAGTTACCCAGCCAAGTTTTTCTCACTCTAACTTTTTGCTGAACGAATATTGCTTTCAGACTGTCTCATACTCTGAGTTTTAACTGTCACCTTTCTGTATTCCTACCAGAGACGACATTACTCCCATGTGAGATTACAATCCTTGAGCTAATCACCCAATAGTAACACTTAATAATAATACTAGTTAAATAAATGGAGTGCTTAACAAATTAAAGACACTGTGGAGTTGAAACAGTGATAATAGTTCATAATTATTGGGCATTTATCATGTGTTTGGCTTTGTTCTAAGCACTCTATGTACATTCATAAGTTCATGACACTTTGAGGAACGTAAAATGTGTCCCAATTTTATGGGAGAAAAAGCTGTCCTTCTAAGAATGACTCTCAACTAGAGGCTGACCCTTGGGAGATCTGAAAATGTGGGACTTTTTGGTCAGTACATCTATGAGGAGAGGTAACTACATTTAATGGTTGGGAGCAGAGATGATTTACTGGAGAGTAAATCATCAGCCAGGCTCAGACAATGAGGAAGTACCCCATCACAAAAGCTGCAAGGTGGTTCCCACTGAGAACCACTCTCTTACTGAGAACTTGTTCTCCATCATTCTTTTTATTAAACTGCTCTTCTCTTTTGGACTTTTGTATTTCCCAGCTCAGATGATATTTAGTATTATACAAAACTGAGAACAGCTCTGAGCTTTCAATCAAATAGGTGATCTGGTTGAAAACTTTCAAGCTCTTTTACACTTAAAACCCCTACTTTCTCATAGATTTTACACACTATCACCAAAACAATAAAAAGAGGCAAAAGCTTCCATTCAGTAACTTTTCATCCTAAAGCAACAAACATGATAGTTTCAGAAAAATTTTATATTAATTCTATTCAGTTTGAGGGCGTACATTCTTATAAATACATGTCACATAAACTTTTTTTTACAAGGAAATATGTTTCTATTCACTTGCATATATTAGTGTAAGCTAATAGAAAAGTACTAACTACACAACCCTGCACTTTGCAGCCAACTAAATCTACAAGAAATTAATTTTCTTCCAGTGTCCATATTTTCTTACCTTGATTGAAATTGAACAGTGACAAAACAAATTCTCACTAATTATCTTTCAGCAGCTAAAAGCACTGGGCAGGTAAAGTTAAAAGTAAAAGGATATGTTAGCCTGGAAAACCCCATGGACGGAGGAGCCTGGTGGGCTGCAGTCCATGGGGTCGCGAAGAGTCGGACACGACTGAGCGGCTTCACTTTCACTTTTCACTTTCATGCACTGGAGAAGGAAATGGCAACCCACTCCAGTGTTCTTGCCTGGAGAATCCAAGGGATGGGGGAGCCTGGTGGGCTGCCGTCTATGAGGTTGCACAGAGTCGGACATAACTGACGTGACTTAGCAGCAACTCTTCATATAGTATTAAAAATGAGTCTATTATATTAATTTCATTGGTTTTCTGGTCTCATTTCTTTCTGCTAACTACATTTTCAGTTATCATTTCTGTAGATGCAGAAAATTATAAACCCTGTTTGCTATAAAAATAAGTGATTGCCAGAGTCTTAAGGCCTCTAAATATTAGCTTTATGCAAAGAATCTTGGCAGGATAACAGACTGAAGAATAAGTCTTAAACTCATCACCTGATCATCAAAAAAGCAAGAGAGCTCCAGAAAAACATCTATTTCTGCTTTATTGACTATGCCAAAGCCTTTGACTGTGTGGATCACAATAAACTGTAGAAAATTCTGAAAGAGATGGGAATACCAGATCACCTGACCTGCCTCTTGAGAAATCTGTATGCAGGTCAGGAAGCAACAGTTAGAAGTGGACATGGAACAACAGACTGGTTCCAAATAGGAAAAGGAGTACGTCAAGGCTGTATATTGTCACCCTACTTATTTAAATTCTATGCAGAGTACATCATGCAAAACACCAGGCTGGATGAAGCACAAGCTGGAATCAAGATTGCTGGGAGAGATATCAATCACCTCAGATATGCAGATGACACCACCCTTATGGCAGAAAGTGAAGAAGAACTAAAGAGCCTCTTGATGAAAGTGAAAGAGGAGAGTGAAAAAGTTGGCTTAAAGCTCAATGTTCAGAAAACAAAGATCATGGCATCTGGTCCCATCACTTCATGGCAAACAGATGGGGAAACAGTGGAACAGTGTCAGACTTTTTTTTTTTTGGCTCCATGAAATTAAAAGACACTTACTCCTTGGAAGGAAAGTTATGACCAACCTAGACAGCATATTAAAAAGCAGAGATATTACTTTGCCAACAAAGGTCCGTCTAGTCAAGGCTATGGTTTTTCCAGTAGTCATGTATGGATGTGAGAGTTGGACTATAAAGAATGCTGAGCACTGAAGAACTGATGCTTTTGAACTATGGTGTTGGAGAAGACTCTTGAGAGTCCCTTGGACTGCAAGGAGATCCAACCAGTCAATCCTAAAGGAAATCAATCCTGAATATTCACTGGAAAGACTGATGCTGAAGCTAACACTATAATACTTTGTCCACCTGATGTAAAGAGCTGGCTCATTTGCAAAGACCCTGATGCTGGGAAAGATTGAAGGCAGGAGGAGAAGGGAATGACAGGATGAGATGGTGGGATGGCATCACGGACTCAATGGTCATGAGTTTGAGTGAACTCTGGAAGTTGGTGATTGACAGGGACTCCTGGCATGCTGTGGTTCATAGGGTTGCAAAGAGTCGGACATGACTGAGCGACTGAACTGAACCGAACTGAATCACCTGACAAGCTTGTTGAACTAGATTCCTGGCTCAGTAGATCTGTGAAGAGCCCAACAACTGTCTCCGAAAAAGCCCCCACATGATGGTGGCTGTGGTGATGCTATTCCTCAGACAGCATTTCCATTATCACAGGATTAAGGTATGGTCAGGAGGCAAGACTCTACACTATTAACAGAAAGCCATTTCACAGAGACATAAGCTTAAAGACTGGGACTCTCCCTAAGATGTTTGATTTGAAGATGCTAAAAATTTAAGGCTTAGCTCAAGTACGAGTAAGAATGCCTTGCTTTCAGATTTATACCTCTTCTGTATTTTTAATCATATAATATCCTAGCTAGTTTATATATAGAAAATCCTTCTTGTCTTTTATAGCTTAAAATACTGTGAAGTATAACCATTAATTTTGAATATATATAGAGTTGCCTGTGATGGGAAACTTCATTTTCTATCATTTTTCCTGTATAAAGCTTTAGAATTTTTTTTTTGTGAGAAATGCATCAAGATGTCATCTTTCTCCCTTCATACTCAATTGCCATCTAATTTATCTAAGAGATAAATTTCATAAAACAATGTAAATGAGAGATTCTCTTAACACCACTTTTGTATCTTTCTAAAATATTATACTTTCAAAGTGGCTAGTTAAAGAATATTAAAAAAAATAATCAGGGAGTAAAATATGACAATAAGAAATCCCACACCATGCTACATGTAAGTTCCAGAAAAGTCACTAAACAAGCCTTAAACAAAGTTCTTACCTGCATAAGTTGCTGCTTCAATTTCTGTATTTCTGAAATGTTCAGCTCACTGAACAAGTCAGAAACAGGGTGGAGAGACTCTCCTTTCCTTAAAGTGGGAGTCCGATAGTCTCCATTCAGTTTCACAAGGGGCCCATGGATATGTCCGTTCATTTTGTCATCATTGTTGGGTTCACTCCCATCCTCAGCAAACTTGAGCCCATCAACTGAGATGCTGATATGGTTATCATTGAGGGTGATGTATTGGGAGAGCTCCTTCCGCAGGCTGTTTTTTTGCTCCCTTTCATTTTTTAAAGTCTCAAGGGCTTCTTCCAGTTGGTGCTCAGCGATCTCTTTCAACCGGATGGCATCTTCCAGTTGGCTGTTCAGCAGCACCGTCTCCTCCTCAAATCGCTTAATCTCATGCTTTAAGCCTTCATATTCAACCTGAATCAGATAGGATAAAGAAGATTCATAAAACTAAAATTTGGGTCTTATAAAACTGCCATTAAACACTCTAGTGGACCTAACATTTAAAAAATTAAAAGTCTACAAAATAAATCTAAAAAGCACATGATATATATACATTTAAGGTAACACAGAATGGTTTCTTTAGAAACTCATATATATAAATTCAGTTCCTAGCAGAAATGAAAAAGGTACCTCTCTTAGGATTTCTTTTATAGGTTCCAATGATCAAAAGGGGACACTATTTGCCTAATAAATCAATAACATGTTTTGTAATAGTATATCAGAATACTCACAATCCAAGAAAAGGCTTTTATCATCACTATTACTTTGTTTTAAATTATTAATAATGAGGAAATTTTTACACTCAGGGCTAAGTTAAAAGATCATAGCATGACTAATCTCAATAAAATATGTATGAGCGTAAGATGAGAAAGCAAAGAAATACTTCACATGCTTAAGGAAAGAATCTGGAATAACAGTGTCAATTACTCCAAAACAAAAGTGGAAATGGATCAAGATAGTAGAGCAGGAGGACATGGATCTCACCTTCTCCCCAAAACACATCAAAAATACATGTGCATGTGGAACAATTCTCACAGAAAACCAACTGGAGACTGGCAGAAGATCTCTCACACAAGCAAAGCTGCAAGAAAAAGCCCCCTATAACCAGCTGATTGTGTACCAGCCCTGGCAGCTCTGCTTCAGGATGCCAGCTGGACAGACTTGGCATCAGGCTTCAGACTGTGTTCAAGTCTGCTGTACATGACGTTTTAGGACCAAACTTGAAGGGTCATGCTTCCTGGGGTGTGGTTTTCTCATTGTGATACAGGAAAATAAGGGGATTAGTCAAACCAAGGTTGGATGTCTGAAATCTGTGCTCCATTATGTCTGCTAATATTCCAATGTCAATGGAGCCAACAAATACTATTGTCAATGGACCCAATGAATTTACTCTGCTACTTTTAAGGTATTGCCAGGTTATGGCAGTGGGAGAGAGTAAAGAATTGAGAACAATCTAAATCTACCACATACCTTTATAATCATACGATGAGACTTTTTAAAAAAAACTTTTTATTGTGGGTAATGTAAAAATACTCAAGTAATGAGTAAATACTCAAGTAAAATACTCAAGTAAATACTCAAAAAAAAAAAGTAAATACTCAAGTAAAAATACTCAAGTAAAAATACTCAAGTAAAGAGTTCAATAACTCCCAGGAAACCCACCACCCACTTTCAACAATCATCAACTCCCAGCTACTCCTTTCATCTATATTTCCACTCACTCTCCTAGTTGGATTTATTAACTCCACGATATCACATACTTTAGGATCTATCTCTAAAAAATAGAGATAGATATGCTTTTTAAAAAAGCATAGCCATAATTCCTTAAATAATTTCTTAAGAACAAGATATAATCTTAGTTATCAAAAACAATGTCAACAATTAGTTTGTATTGATATAGGAAAAAAATAAAACTCAGTGAAAAAGGATAATATATTATTACAACCGTGCAACACAAGAGAGCAAATGGAAATTTAAGAAAATGTTAACAGTTGATCTTTAATGGTGGGAATAAAGGTGATTTTTAAGAAAAAACCCTACATATTATTATCAATACAATATCCTTTTGAATTACAACCAAATAAGAGCCTGTTCAAACACCTCCTTGGTTGTGAAAGTCCACAAATGAAAGAGATATCCCACTCTGAACACAACTGCCTTCTTTGAGGACTTTTCCATGGCTCTTGCCACAGGCCATCCTTTAATAAGTGTTTTTATCTCCACAACAACTAAGAGGAAATATTTTTTATGCACCTAGGTATCCCTCAGAGTGCTTTAATATCCCTTCTTGTGTCTCAATAAAATTCTGCTCTTGATAAATATTTGCTGAATAAACTATTATGAATGAAAAAATAAAATAGAAAAAAATATGACAATGTCAATTATGATTTTAGATAGTAATATGAACTGTGTTTACCTTTAAATATATTTTAATATTTACATGACTCTAAACCTTTGTTTTGTAAAGGATTCTAAAAACTAAAGAACAAAGCTTCCCTGGCGGTCTAGTGGTTGAGAATCTGCTTGCCAATGCAGGGGTCACAGGTTTGATCCCTGGTCTGTGAAGATTCCTGCGGGTCCCAGAGCATCTAAGCTCATGTGTCACAACTACTGAGCCCATGCGCTGCCACTACTGAAGCCCACACGCCTAGAGCCAGTGCTCTGCAGCAAGAGAAACCATGGCAACGGGAAGCCCCTGAACTGCAGCAAAGAACAGGACCCCTTCGTCAGAAGCAGAGAAAACCTGCACACAACGATGACCCAGCACAAACAAAATAAAGAAATAAATCTTAAAACAAACAAATAAACAAACAAAAAAACCACTAAAGGATAGAGATCATAGATAATGATCATTTTCATATATTTGTATTCCTTCCCACACCCCTACCCCTTCTTCACATAATCTTAATTCAGTGGCTTGTCTTGCAAACTTTAGATAAGAGTCTTGATATGGATTTAATTAGGGTGTAGGTTTGGCTGATGTAAGAGAGACCTAAGTAAGAGTGACCTGAGAAAGAAATTTGTTTCTCTCACATGTAATAGTATGGAGGTAAATAGTCAAGATTCAACATTCAAAAAACTAAGTATCTGGTTCTATTACTTCATGGCAAATGAAAGGGAAAAAAATGGAAATAGTGACAGATTTTATTTTCCTGAGCTCCAAAATCACTGAGGACAGTGACCAAAGCCATGAAATTAAAAAGATGCTGCTCCCTGGAAGAAACGCTATGACAAACCTGGACAGTGTATTAAAAAACAGAGACATTATTTTGCCGACAAAGGTCCAACAAAGGTATAGTCAAAGCTATGACTTCTCCAGTAGGCATGTATGGATGTGAGAGCTGGTTTATAAAGAAGGCTGAGCACAGAACTGTTTTTGAAATGTGGTGCTGGAGAAGACTCTTGATAGTCCCTTGGACTGCAAAGAGATCAAACCAGTCAGTCTTAAAGGAAATCAACCCTGAATATTCATTGGAAGGACTGATGCTGAAGCTCCAATAGTTTAGCTACCTGATGTGAAGAGCCGACTCACTGGAAAAGACTCTGATGCTGGGAAAGATTGAGGTCAAGAGGAGAACGGGGCAACAGAGGATAAGATGGTTGGATGGCATCATCAACTCAATGAATATGAGTTTGAGGAAACTCTGGGAGATAGGGACAGACAAGGAAGCCTGGTGCACTGCAGTCCATAGGGTTGCAAAGAGTCAGACACAACTTAGTGAGTGAAGAGCATCAAACAGTCAAGGGTCAGTATAAAATCTGCTTAATGAGGTCATCCAAGAATCAGACTCCTCCTATCTTAGCACTGCCTCCTACACTAGTCTACATGATCTAAGGTTGCTTGAATTCTTGATCATGTTCCAAGCAGTGGGACAAAATAAGGGTTCACCCTCCTGTCTCTTTAAAGACCTGTCTCAAATTTGGCCATATCATTTCTCTTCACATCCCATTGGCTAGTACCAGTTGCAAAGAAGGCGAAGGATGTAGTCTTCACTCTCAGTAGCCCTGTGCCCAGTTAAAAATTGGGTAATATATTGGAAAAAGGAAACAATGGATATTGATGGATAGTCAGCACTCAACACCACCCACTCAGACAGTGGTGGTGACCTGTGGAAATTCACAGGTCCACGATAGAATCACTTAAAAGAGTCAAATCATAAAATGTTCTTAGTATAACAGAGTCTGTTTCCTTGTATCATGGTTTCTTCCAGGCCTTACATACTGTAGAGTCATTTTCCTCCTGACCTTTACCTTTTCTATCCCTGGACAAATTGGGACACTGGCTTGCCAGTCTTTCCCAGTATTTCAAGCAATCTTCTGACTGGCCTCAGATTATGTGATAGCTTACATTTGCAGATATTAATTTAGTTGGCAATGCAGAAATTTTATCCTATAATCCTTGATAGACTGATGTCTTAGACCAGGCATTTTCAAATATTACTGTGTCCTCTGGACTAAATCCAGCTCACAGCCTATTTTTGTAAACAAAGTTTTATTGGAATATAGTCACATTATTTTGTTTTTATATTGTCTATGGCTGCTTTTCATACCAGAACAGCAGAGTAGGGTAGTTGCAAGAAAGACTATATGGCTTGTAAAACCTAACATATTTGCTACCTAACCCTTTATAGAAAAATTTCCCTGACTCCTGGTCTACAGGAGGAAGGAAGGAAGACATTAATTAATGAAGCAAGACATTAACTTAATTTGTAATGTAGATTTTTTTATTCTGTAACTTTTACTTAATTGATAGCAGACTTCCTTATGACTTGATCTCTTTCTATCTGGTCAGCTTCACTCATACTCACTCAAATGTGGTTTGTGCTTCTATTTATCCAGCTGTTTCATGTTTCTCTGCCTAGGCAAAGACAATATTCTGGAAAACTTTTATTCATTCTACAAGACCCAAATAAAGACTTTGATACTAACTGAAGTCTTTGTTGACCCACTCAGGCAAACAAATCACTCTATTCTTTTACCATTATAGCAAGGCTGCATCATAGGATTAGAATCACAGCAAAGTGGAAGCACCAGAAATAGAATGGGAGGGCACTTACAAATCAGTAATTGACATTTTGAAGACAGCATCAAAGTAGTCACCATCATAAAAATCAATACTTCGTTGCATTTCCTTAAAACAGCTTCATAGTTTAGTAATTCTATTTTAAACTACGTGAGGGTTGGAGACAGCATTTAACACTGTAATCTTTTCAGAGTTTAGGAACTCTAAAGATCTTTTGTTTTCTTTTTGGGTTTTATTTGGGAACTGTGAAGATCTTAATTTCAACCTGCATTGCTAAACCTGTGGAAACAGTGTCAGACTTTATTTTGGGGGGCTTCAATATCACTGCAGATGGTGACTGCAGCCATGAAATTAGAAGACGCTTCCTCCTTGGAAGAAAAGTTATCACCAACCTAGATAGCATATTCAAAAGCAGAGACATTACTTTCCCGACTAAGGTCCATCTAGTCAAGGCTACGGTTTTTCCTGTGGTCATGTGTGGATGTGAGAGTTGGACTGTGAAGAAGGCTGAGCACCGAAGAATTGATGCTTTTGAACTGTGGTGTTGGAGAAGACTCTTGAGAGTCCCTTGGACTGCAAGGAGATCCAACGAGTCCATTCTGAAGGAGATCAGCCCTGGGATTTCTTTGGAAGGAATGATGCTCAAGCTGAAACTCCAATACTTTGGCCACCTCATGCAAAGAGGTGACTCATTGGAAAAAACTCTGATGCTGGGAGGGATTGGGGGCAGGAGGAGAAGGGGACGACCGAGGATGAGATGGCTGGAGGGCATCATTGACTCGATGGACGTGAGACTGAGTGAACTCTGAGAGATGGTGATGGACAGGGAGGCCTGGCGTGCTGCAATTCATGGGTTCTCAAAGAGTCGGACACGACTGAGCGACTGAACTGAACAGAACAGATAGCTTTACTCTTCAATTACGTGGGACCCTAAGCTCTTTGAGCCAGTAACAATGTTTTTTCTCCTCAAAAAATACATGGCTTCTGTACGACAAACCCACAGCAAACATTCTCAGTGGTGAAAAACTGAAAGCATTTCCTCTAAGATCAGGAGTAAGACAAGGGGGCCTACTCTTGCAACTGTTACAGAACACAGTTTTGGAAGTCCTAGCCATGGCAATCAGAGAAGAAAAAGAAATTAAAGGAATCCAGATTGGAAAAGAAGAAGTAAAACTCTCACTGTTCAGTTGCTTTCCCAGTATCAAGATCTTTTCCAATAGTCAGTTCTTTGCATCAGGTGGCCAAAGTATTGGGGTCTCAGCTTCAGCATCAGTCTTTTCAATGAATATTCAGGACTGATTTTCTTTAAGATGGACTGGTTGGATCTCCTTGCTGTCCAAAGGACTCTCAAGAGTGCTCTCCAGTACCACAGTTTTTTTTTTTCATTCATGTATTTATTCCACAATTAAAATAAATCATAATTCAAAGCCATAACATTTTTAAAAGGTAAAGGAGAGTCTGTGTCACAGCTGTATTAATGAAACAGACAGTGGTCTAAAGTGCAACACTAAATAGGAGTTCTCTGTTCCCATGGTGGAATAAATACAGAACAATCACACATAAAATTCCACTGAAGATCTGAGATGACGCAAATAATCCTTTGATACAAACTGCCCAACGAACGGAGGCAGGCTGCAAATAATTTCTATTAACATTGAACTGCAAGACAGAAAAATCCCTAAGGTGGCTAACATTTTCATGCGCCTGGCCTGAGCTTCTATCTTCCTTCCTCAGTCACATCCTAATCCAGAAAGGCTGCCCCACCCCATGTTCAATATGCCACCATAAGTCCCCAAGGACCTCAGCACAGATGGCCGCTAATGAGCCTGTGTGCGACCTTCATTCAGAAGCTCCAGGGAAATTAGGAGCCCAAATACAGACAGCAACATCATTTCTTTAAACAATAGTTTTAACCGCTGAATGAGCTCTGGCAGGCCATGTGCATTTTCATAACAAACCAAAATATTGTCTTAATATCTTTCTGCTTTTCTTTAAGAATGTAAAGTGGGACATTCAAGCAAAAAACAAAAAAAATTACAGAAATAATGAAAAATGAAAATTGAAAAGGATTCATGCCAACAAGCAAACCAGTCCTCTGCAACCTAACTCATTTGTTTCTGGGCTGTGACGCCATGTAGAGGGCGATCAGGCAGTAGATGGTCCCTCCCAGTGTCAGCGCCATGGTGGTCCGGTAAAGCATTTGGTCAGGCAGGCCTCGTTTCAGGTGGGTGGGCACACCATCAGATTTCTGGAAAAACTTCTGCAGCTCTGGAACTGTGTTTTTCCCAGAATAATCATATGCAATAGAACTGGAACTCAGTTTAGTGGTGTGGCAAATATGATAGGCGGTGCTTCTGTGGAAACAACAGGTCTGAATCCCTGAGGGCTATAGGCGTAGGAAGCCCATGCTCCTGCCAACTTCTGCGTGAAGCCACTGAACTTATAATACATGACGCCCCGGTGGACTTCCTGCAGCCACTGCCCGCGCGACTGCCCCAGAGCAGTACCACAGTTTAAAAGCATCAATTCTTCAGTGCTCAGCTTTCTTTGTAGTCCAACTCTCACATCCATACATGACTACTGGAAAAACCATAGCTTTGACTAGAGTAATGTCTGGCAGACTAATGTCTCTGCTTTTTAACATGCTGTCTAAGTTGGTCATAACCTTTCTTCCAAGGAGCAAGCATCTTTTAATTTCATGGCTGCAGTCACCATCTGCAGTGATTTTGGAGCCCCTCAAAATAAAGTCTGTCACTGTTTCCATTGTTTCCCCATCTATTTGCCATGAAGTGATGTGACCAGATGCCATGATCTTAGAGCTAATCGATGAATTTAGTAAAGCTGCAGGATACAAAATTAACATAAATTCTTTGAATTACTATGCACTAACAATGAAAAATCAGAAAGAAATTAAAGAAACAACCACATTCACCATTTCAACAAAAGAAGAAAATAAAATACCTAGGAATATATCTACCTAAGGAGAAAAAAGATCTACATACAGAAAACTATAACACAATGATGAAAGAAATAAAGATGGCACAGATAGATATATCATGCTCTTGGATTGGATGATTCAATATTGTGAAAATAACTATACTACCCAAAGCCTTTTATAGATTCAGTGCAATCCCTATCAAATTACTAATAGCATTTTTCACAGAACTAGAATAAAAAATTTTAGAGTTTATTTGGAAACACAAAAGACCTTGAATAGTCAAAGCAATCTTGAGAAAGAAAAATGCAGCTGGAGGAACTACCTTCCTGACTTCAGACTATACTCTAAAGCTACGATCATCAAGACGGTATGGTACTGACACAAAAACAAAATATAGATCAATGGAACAAGACAGAAAGCCCAGAGATAAGCTGATGCACTTATGGGCAGCTTATCATTGACAACGGAGGCAAGAATATATAATGGAGAAAAGACAGCCTCTCTTCAATAAGTGGTGCTGGAAAATCTGGACAGCTATGTATAAAAGAATGAAATTAGAACAGTTTCTAACACTATGCACATAAATAAACTCAAACTAGATTACAGACCTAAATGTAAGGCCAGAAACTAAAAACTCTTAGAGAAAAAAGGCAAAACATTCTTTGACATAAATCACAGCAAGGTCCTCTTTGACTCATCTCCTAGATTAATGGAAAAAAAAAAAAAACTAAACTAAACAAATGGAGCCTAATTAAATGTAAAATCTTTTGCATAGCAAAGGAAACTATAAACAAGATGAAAAGACAACCCTCAGAATGGGAGAAAATAATTGCAAATGAAGCAACTGACAAAGGATTAATTTCCAAAATATACAAACAACTCACGAAGTTCAATATCAGAAAAACAAACAACCAAACAAATAAAAAGTGGCCAGAGTCCAAAGGCAAGGGTGGGAGCAGTCAGTGCCAGGACCCCGCACTTACTGAGTACCCTCCAAGATTCATGGTGAGGAGGATATTCTCCCTGTAAACCTCTCTTCTGAATTCAGATGCCCTGGGGGAGAAGTTTGTGCTTTTCAGTTCAGATGGTGGAGTAGAGGGAAGTGCGTTCATCTTCTCCTGTGAGAACACCAAAATTGCAACTAGCTGCTGAACAACCATCGACAGGAGGATGTTGACACCTACCAAAAAAATACCCTACATCCAAGGACAAAGAAGAAGCTGCAACAAGACAGTAGAAGGGATGTAATCATGTTAAAATCAAAACCCATACCTGCCAGAGACTCTTATAGGGTACAAACAAAACCTTGTGCACACCAGGATCCAGGAAAAAGGAACAGTGATCCCCACAAGAGACTGAGTCAGATGTGCGTGTTAATGTCTGAGGGTCTCCTGTGGAGGTGTGGGTCAGCAGTGGCCTGCTGCAGGAACAGAGGCACTGGTAGCAGCAGTCCTAGCAGGCATGGCATGTGGCCTAAGTCTTCTTGGAGGAGGTTGCCCTTAGCCCTACCATAGAGCTTGCAGCCCTAACAGAGCTGCTGGCTGGGCAACCCACAAACTGGAGAACAATTATATCAAAGAAGTTTCTTGCATTGTTGCAAAGGTTCTAGGCCCCACATCAGACTTCCCATCCTGGGGATCTGGCCAAAGGACTGGTAATCCCAAGGGAATCTGACTTTGAAGGTCAGAGGGATTTGATTACAGAATTTGCACAGGACTATGGGAAATGGAGATTCATAGAGGGCACAAACAAAACCTTGTGTGCACCAGGACCCAAGGGAAAGGAGCAGTGACCCCACGAGAGACGGAATCAGACTTGCCTGTGAGTGTTTGGGGGTCTTCTGTGGCAGTATAGCTCAACAGTGGCCTGCCGTGGGGTCAGGGGCACTGGGAGCAGCAGTCCAGGGAGGCACATCTTGGCATCTCTTGGAGGAGGTCATCATTAGCCCTACCACAGAGTCTGCAGACTCCAGGACTGGGCTGCCTCAGGACAAACAACTAACAAGGAGGGAGCACAGCCCCACTCATCAGCAGAAAATTGGATTAAAGATTTACTGAGCATGGCTCAGCCCACCAGAGCAAGACCCAGTTTCCCCCATGGAACACAGCCAGTCCCTCCCATCAGGAAGCTTGCACAAGCCTCTTATCCTCATCCATCCGAGGGCAGAGAGAAGAAGCAAGAACTACAATCTCATGGCCTACAGAATGAAAACCACCATCACAGAAAACTAACCAAAATGATCACACGGATCACATTGTGTAACTCAGTGAAGCTATGGGCCATGTAGTATAGAGCAACTCAAGAGGGACAGGTCTGGTGGAGAGTCTGAGACGGGTCATGGTCTGACAAAATGTGGTCCACTGAAGAAGCGAATGGCAAACCACTTCAGTATTCTTCCCTTAAGAACCCCATGAACAGTATGAAAAGGCAAAAAGATATGACACTGAAAAATGAACCCCCCAGGTCAGTAGGTGTCCAATATGCTACTGCGGAAGAGCAGAGAAATAGATCCAGAAAGAATGAAGAGGCTGAGCCAAAGTGGAAACAATACTGAGTTGTGGATGTGTCTGGTGGTGAAAATAAAGCCAGTGCTGTAAATAACAACAGTGCACAGGAGCCTGGAATGTTAGGTCCATGAATCAAGGTAAACTGGATGTGGTCAAACAGGAGATGGCAAGAGTGAACATCGACCTTATACGAATGAATCAGTGAACTACAATGGAATGGAATGGATGAATTTAATTCAGATGACCATTATATCTACTACTGTGGGCAACAATCCCTTAGAAGAAATGGAGCAGTCCTCACAGTCAACAAAAAAGTCTGAAATGCAGTAACTGGGTGCAGTCTCAACAATAACAGAATGATCTTGACTTGCTTCCAAGGCAAACCATTCAACATCACAGTAGTCCAAACCTATGTTCCCACCACTAATGCCAAAGCAGCTGAAGTTAAAAGAGTCTACAAAGACCTACAAGACCTAGAACACACAAACAAAAACATCTTTTTCATCAAGGAATTGGAATGCAAAATTAGGAAGCCAAGAGATAACTGGACCAACAGGCAAGTTTGGCCTTGGAGTAAAAAATGTAGCAGGGCAAAGGCTAACAGATATTTGCCAGGAGAACACACTAGTCACAGCAGACACCCTCTTCCAGCAACACAAGACATGACTCTACACATGGACATCACCAGATGGTCAATACTGAAATCAGATGGATTATATTCTTTGCAACTAAAGATGGAAAAGCTCTATACAGCCAGCAAAAACAAGACCTGGAGCTGATTATGGCTCAGATCATTTGAGCTCCTCATTGCAAAGTACAGACTTACACTGAAGAAAGTAGGGAAAACCACTAGGCCATTCAAGCATGACCTAAATCAAATCCCTTATGATTACACAGTGGAAGTGACAAATAGACTCAAGGAATTAGATCTGATAGAGAGAGTGCCTGAAGAACTATGGACGGAGGTGAGTAACATTGGACAGGAGGCAGTGATCAAAACTATCCCCAAGAAAACAGAAATGCAACAAGGCAAGATGGCTGTCTCAGGAGGCCTTACAAATAGCTGAGAAGATAAATGAAAAGCAAGGGAGAAAGGGAAAGATATACCCAAGTAAATGCAGAGTTCCAGAGAACAGCAAGGAGAGATAAGAAAGTCTCCTTAAATGAACAATGCAAAGAAATAGAGGAAAACAATAGAATGGGAAAGACTAGCAATCACTTAAAGAAAATTATAGATTCAAGGGAACATTTCGTTCAAAGATAGGCATAATAAAGGACATAAACAGCAAGGATCTAACAGAAAGCAGACGAGATTAAGAAGAGGTGGCAAAAATACATAGAAGAACTGTACAAAAATGGTCTTAATGGACTAGATAACCATGATGGTGTGGTCACTCACCTAGGAGACATCCTGGAGTGTGAAGTCAAGTGGGCATTAGGAAGCATTACTACAAATAAAGCTAGTGGAGGTGATGAATTCCAGCTGAGCTATTTCAAATCCTAAAGGATAATGCTGCTAAAGGGCTGCACTCAATATGCCAGCACATTTGGAAAACTCAGCAATGGCCACAGTATTGGAAAAGGTCAGTTTTCATTCTAATCCCAAAGAAAGGCAATGCCAAACAATGTTCAAACTACCATACAATTGTGCTTATTTCACATGCTAGCAAGCTAATGCTCAAAATTCTTCTAGCAAGGCTTCAAAAGTATGTGAACCAAGAACTTCCAGATGTACAAGTTGGATTTAGAAAAGGTAGCAGAACTGGAGCTCAAATTGCCAACATCCACTGGATGATATAAAAAGCAACAGAATTTAAAAAACACACATACTTCTGTTTCATTGACTATGCTAAAGCCTTTGACTGTGTGGATCACAACAAACTGTGGAAAAATCTTAAAGGGACAGGAATACCAGACCACCTTACCTGTCTCATGAGAAACCAGTATGCAGGTCAAGAGTCAACAGCTAGAACTGGACAGGGAACAACGGACTGGTTCCAAATTGGGAAAGGAGTATGTCAAGGCTATATATTGTCACCCTGCTTATTTAACTTCTATGCAGATTACATCATGCGAAATGCCAGCTGGATGAATCACAAGCTGGATACAAGATTGCCAGGATAAGTATCAACAACCTCAGAAATGCAGATGATACTACTTCAATTGCAGAAAGTGAAGAGGAATTACAGAGCCTCATGTTGAGGGCGAAAAGAGAGAGTGAAAAAGCTAGCTTAATCTCAATATTCAAAAAACTAAGATTATGGCATCTGGTCCCATCACTTCATGGCAAATAGAAGCGGAAAAAGTGGAAGCAGTGGCAGATTTTATTTTCCTAGACACCAAAATCACTGAGGATGGTGACTGCAGCCAAGAAATTTAAAGATGTTTGTTCTTTGGAATAAAACTGCAACAAACCCAGACAGCGTATTAAAAAGTGAAGACATCACTTTGCTGACACAGATCTATATAGTCAAAGCTACAGTTTTCCTAGTACTCATGTATGGATGTGAGAGCTGGACCATAAACAGAGGGCTGAAGTATTGATGATTTTCAATTGTGGTACTGGAAAAGACTCTTGATAGTCTGTTGCACTGCAAGGAGCTCAAACCAGTAAAGGAAATCAGCCCTAACTATTCATAGAAAGGACTGATGCTAAAGCTGAAGTTCCAATACTCTGGCCACCTTACTGGAGGAGGAGACTTGTTTGAAAAGACCCTGATGGTGGGAGAGATTGAAGGCAAAAGGAGAAGAGGGCCACAAAGGATGCGATGGTTAAATAGCATCATTGACTCTATGGACGTGAATTAGAGCAAACTCTGGGAGATAGTGAAGAACAGAAAGCCTCTTGTGCTGCAGTCCATAGGGTTGCAAAGAGCCGGACACAACTTAGTGACTGAACAACAACAGCAATACGGAATTTAGAAAAATGGTACTGATGAAACTACTTGCAGGGCAGGAATAGAGACACAGATGCAGAAAATAGACTTGTGGACATAGTGGGAGAAGAAGAGGGTGGGAGGAATTGAGAGCATAACACTGAACTATATATATTGCCATGTGTGAAAGAGATAGTGGGAAGTTGCTGAATAACACAGGGAGCTCAGCCTCGCTCTGTGACTACCTAAGGGAGTGGGATGGGGGCTAGAGTGAGAGGGAGGCTCAGGATGGAGGGGATGTATGTATACTTGTGGCTGATTGACATTGTTGTATGGCAGAATCCAACACAATGTTGTAAAGCAATTATCTTCCAAATTACTGGAGTGGGTTGCCATTTCCTTCTCCAATGCATGACAGTGAAAAGTGAAAGTGAAGTCGCTCAGTCGTGCCTGACTTAGCGACCCCGTGGACGGCAGCCTACCAGGGTCCTCCATCCATGGGATTTTCCAGGCAAGAGTAATGGAGTGGGGTGCCACTGCCTTCTCCAAATTAAAGATAAAGTAAAATAAATTTAAAAAATATGGCTTCATAGAAAGCTACATCTGAAATATTGGTTAAGTTTGAAATCAAACTGAATTGATTCCAGGGTCTCTTATGACATAATTACTTGACATAGAGATATATCCTTAGAGGAAATATTCTTCAAAATAAAAATATGATTGAATTGGTAATTGAAAACTATAGTTTTCAGTGCTCAAACAATAAATATTGAGTGCCTAGTTCAGTATGTGAGACAGGAGGGACATGGAATTTATTATTTCTCTCTTCTACGATCACAACTCTAAGAACTGAATATGATTTCCTGTCCTATGTTAGTCTTTCCTCTATGTTAACCGCTACTGGGATAAGGCATAAAAAACTAGCTACTTGAGTGAAAAACATGCTCCTGGAAGATAACCCTCAACTAAAACAGCTTCCTCAAGACTCGAATCAAGACCCTCACTTTGTTGTACCTCCCTGCTCAAAGCTATTATGTCATAAACTCTGTCTATCCCAACCACTTTCCCACCATGCAAGAGCCACCAGTTCAGATCCTCAAATCATATGAACATCCTTCCCCTGGACACCCCATTTTGAGATTCTGTTAAATCTCTATTGAGATGATATCTTACTGAAAGAGGTCTAATTATCAGCTTTTTAAAATAATCAATGAATTTTTCTGATGGTTTGTTGGGGAAATGACAATTGATACTTTCATATGGCTTCTTCTGCTTATTGCACTTTCAGATATTTGAGTTTGAAAAGTATAAAGGTATAAAGCATATTTAATATAAGCAAGGTCTGGTTTTATTTTACACGAAGTGAAAGTCGCTCAGTCGTGTCCAACTCTTTGCAACCCCATGGATTGTCCAAGGAATTCTTCAGGCCAAAATACTGGAGTGGGTAGCCTTTCTCTTCTCCAGGGGATCTTCCTGACCCAGGTATCTTGCATTGCAGGTGGATTCTTTACCAGCTGAGCCACAAGGGAAGCCCAAGAATACTGGAGTGGATAACCTTATTCCTTCTCCAGCAGATCTTCCCAATCCAGGAATTGAACCAGGGTCTCCTGCATTGCAGGCAGATTCTTTACCAACTGAGCTATTTGGGACGTAGACCCAAACATGAAGAATGTGACTAAAGTTTTCAGAGTCAACTCTTTGGTGTTCCTATACTTCATAATTAGGATCACAAATAAAAATTGACATGGTTAATAATAACAGTCTTAAATTTTAGTTTCCTCTCTAAGCTGACTTGTGGATATAAAGTGAAAGTGAAGTTGCTCAGTCGTGTCCGACTCTTTGAGACCCCAAGGACTGTAGCGTACCAGGCTCCTCTGTCCATGAGATTTTCCAGGCAAGAGTACTGGAGTGGGTTGCCATTTCCTCCTCCAGGGGATCTTCCTGACCCAGGGATAGAACCGAGGTCTCCCGCATTGTAGGCAGACGCTTTACCATCTGAGCTAAAGAAAAAAAGTTTACATATTTTTTAACAACTATTTAACGCCTACTATCGGAGAAGGCAATGGTACCCCACTCCAGTACTCTTGCCTGGAAATTCCATGGACAGAGGAGCCTGGTAGGCTGCAGTCCATGGGGTCGCTAAGGACTGAGTGACTTCACTTTCGCTTTTTACTTTCATGCACTGGAGAAGGAAATGGCAATCCACTCCAGTATTCTTGCCTGGAGAATCCCAGGGATGGTGGAGCCTGATGGGCAGCCGTCTATTGGGTCACACAGAGTCGGACATGACTGAAGCGACTTAGCAGCAGCAGCAACTATGGACCAGGCCCTGTTTTAGATGTTATGTTGTAATGAAGAGAGCTAGAAACAGACTATAAAATATAGAAACTACATAGGGAGTAAGAAGTGCTATTTAAACAATCATTTAGAAAATAATCTACTGATTGTTTAGTTCTTAGAACTAAACACTTTACAATCCTAGCAGCTTTGCTATTTAGGGAAACCTCAAACCAGGCTGGAGGAGTATACTGTGTATAGGAAGCTTCAGTACAAAGCAACATTCAGACCAATTCTGAAAGTGAAAGCCAGCCATTGTTATGTATTTGAATGCTAAATTCTGTAAGTAAAGGCCAATAGGAAGAAAAAAAACAAAATCAGCGTTTCGTTAATTAGGAGAAACATGTGATACTACAGTGCACTCACTTGTTAAGTAAGCCAGAATGACTCTTTGTATGGAAAATGATTTCAAATTAATTAATTCAACACTTAATTATAAGGGAAAATTACCATATTATATCTAGAAAATAAAATTTAAAAGATGTATATATTTTCCTGGTTTTTTTTTTTTTCCAACTTCTGAGTGAAGCGTTTGATTTCCATATTTCAATTACTCATGGGAAGGCATGAGTAAACAGTAAAGAGTAATCAGCCAAACTCGTAGTACAAATCCCCATAGAAATGGCATCTGGGCTAATGAATTCTCACAGGATACCTTGGCAGTCTTTCAAGAATACCTAATACTGGCCTAAATTAACCTCCTGAGGACATCAGTCTACCACGTGCAGTGATGGGGTTCCCTACAGTGCAGATGGGTGCTCTCACACTCCGGCCCCCGCAGAGAGCTGTGAGGGCTTTAGGGATCAGGAGAAATGACCCCTTTATTTGCACTTCAAGTCCTCTACATTCTTCATCAATAACAGAAAACCAAAACAACAAAAAATACCCTTCTTATTTTAAGACATTTCTGAGAAACATTTTCTATTTTTTTTTCTGATTTTCTCCACTGTGAGCTTACTGACCTCAGCCAAATCAAGACCTGGGACCTTAAGTACTGCCAGCCTCAGCAGACACAATGATTCAGTGCTTAAAGGGAAAGGAATGAGGTGAAAACACATGGAATATACAGGTAACTCTTTTTTTTAATGGTATAGAACCAACCTCTGCACTCCTTAGCAGACATCTTGCTCCCCAACACTGGGGGGAAGTGGCAATGATCAGAAATCAGATTTCAATTGTGTCAATAAATGGATTTTTTTTTTCCTTCTGGATTTTACCATTCCCTCTTAATCTTTATAGCTATCAAAACCACACTATTGTCCCTCAGTATCCATAGGGTATTGGTTCCAGAAGCCCCCACAGATACCAAATTGTGTGCAAGCTCAAATCCCTTAGTTAAAGCAGTCATGGTATTTGCATATGACCTATACACATTGGCACATCTTTAAATCAATTCTAGGTTATTTAAAAATACCTAATGCAATATAAATGCTATGTACCTGACAGTGTGAGGCAAATTCAAGTTTTGCTTTTTGGAATTTTCTGGAATTTCTTTTTTTTTTTTTAAGAAAAAATTCAATCTGTGGTTGTGAAACTGCAAACATAGAACTCATGGATCAGTTCTAGACGGAGATACTAACTTGGGAAGGAAGAGAAGTGGAAGCATACATCTGGACTGATCTCCAAATTGACAGAGGATGAGAATCCTACCTTTTGGATTCTGAATTCAGCCTAGCACAGTGCCTGGTGCAGTTTGTTGACCTGATCTGAGAGCTTATGACAACGTTTAGACCAGAATAGGGTTGTGGTGGAAAAAACACCTTTGAAAACATCTTGAAATCCAGCTTACCTTTGCTTAACTACCTATAAATTTTACTCATAAATAAATCCTACTAAAAGTACAGATTCAAGAATGCTATTACTAATAGCTATAACAAACCATAAAGCAAACTGATCAGGAACATTAAACGATTAAGTTTTCTAAGCCTCATTACTCATAAAATTATTCAAATGTACACATGCAATCTTTTTTATCAGGTTACAGCAGAACAAAGAAATTAGGCATCTTATTCTTCTGACTGATTTACGTTTCATAATACCCTTCCTTGCATGATTTGAAAACAATTTACGAGAGAGAGAGTGAAAGATAGATTGCAGGGAAACGTTAAGCTTGTATGACAAGTTTATAATATAGTAAGTAATCAGGTTAGATTAATTACAACACATTTAGCTTACTCCAGAAATAAATTAACATATAACTAAAGAATAAAGTAAATTTTTTCTATCCAATAAAGTTTTTTTGGTAATTATAATACTTCTAGGTTTGCCTTTTAAATTTTAGCTGAAATAAGAGGGTTGGGAAATTTCACCACATAATTAATGTTGGGAGATTGAGGCAAATTTCAACAGTTTATTTTCTGATAAAGTCTCCTATATTCCTATATGATTTTCTTTATAGATCAGAATTTTAGTATAGAGATTTAAGAAGGGTTAAGATTTAAGATTAAGAAAGAAGATTTAAGATTTCAGAAGGTGTGAATCCAATGGAGTGCAACCAAAAATCTTAAACCTCACCTGGTTCTGTTTTAATGTGGACACCAGTTTCTGCAGCGTGATGTTTTCCTCCTCTAGTTCAGTGTAGTCCTGAAGGAGACGGGCCTCTCGGAATTTATATTCTCGGATTTCATCCTTCATCCGTATTCTTTGTAGCTCCCCCATTTCATTGTTCTGAAATGAGAGAATAAACAGTAAATACAAAAGTTTCTTATAATAGATTTTAATAAGTATAGATAGAGTCTTGGTAGTTAATAATAATAAAAATATCACATGGAGTGTAAATTGGTACTGGTACCATCTTTTTTTGAGTAACAATTTAAAATCTGTCAAACTTTACAAGCACATACACATAACCTAGCAATTCTAAAACCATTCTTAAGCATACTTTCTTAGAAGTAAACAAAAAGAAAAATACAGTCATGCATATTTACACAAAGAATAGGAAAAGTCTAAATGTTTGCTAATAATAGGAAACAATGAAATGATGATGCATTCTTTAGTGGAATAATATTAAATTATTTAAGATAATGAGAAAAAGGAATGAGTAGTAGTTTTATGCACTAAAATGGAAATATAGCCACAATATATTTAGAAAATTATAGATTAATATGCTTCCCAAGTGGTAAAGAATCCACCCGTCAATGCAGGAGATATGGTTTGATTCTTGGGTCGGGAAGATCCCCTGGAATGGGAAAAGGCAACCCACTCCAGTGTTCCTGAAAGGAGCCTGGCAGTCTACAGTCCACTGGGTTGCAAAGAGTCAGACACGACTGAACATGCACACACACACACACATATACACAACTACCAATTTTCCAAACTCTGAAGGGGGAGTCCTTCTACAAGTTTCAAAATCTTCCAACTAAAGCCACATGGCCTAATTCTGCCTTGCTCCAGCTACCCTGGCTTCAGCCACAGAAATTTCTTTCTGCTCCCACAAGATGTTGAACTTGGCAGTTCATTCCTGCCTTCAGACTTTTGCATTCTCCCTCCCAGACTCCCTGCTTCCAGATCAAGCTGCCATGAACCTCTTTGACAATGTGGTAAAGCTGATAGACCACTTCTCAGAATATTTTAAAGAGCACTGAAAGAGTTCAGATCCTCCAATGCCAAAATATGGCACTTTGGTATATTGATTATTTTGAGCTGAAGGCATTTGACAGACAGCAGATTCAGGAAGGGCTCTCTGCCCTCCTTTTCTACATAAAAGCTGGACAGGAAATTTCCCTTGGAAAGATGTCCTCCTTGTACTGAAGATAACCTTCTTATCGCCAGAGACTGGGAGTCAGTGCCAAAATGGACCTGTGCAAACAGGTCTGCTAAAATGACCTTGCATTTGTTCCCTCTATTTAGTTCCTAGTCACTGTTTCATGATCTACTACCCCTGGTCCAAGCTCCTTTGTCTTCCCATTTCCCCATAATTTACCATTCTTTGTGCAAAAAAGGTATATAAGTTTTTGGGCCGAATGATTTCTGGCCTTCATTTTCCTTTTGATGACTCCCATGTACTTGTAAAAAAATTCAATACGTTTATATGCTTTTTTTCTTGTTAATCAGCTTTATGTCAGTTTAATTCTTCATCCTAGTCACAGAATCTAAGAGGATAGAAGGAAATTTTCTGCCCTTACAGCATAAAAGACAACATTATAAAGGACACTATGTTAAAATTAATATAATATTTTATAAAATTATGATATGGTAATCAGATCGATTATTTATGGTAAAAAGAAAGTGTGAGTTGCTCATTCATGTATGGCTCTTTGCAACCCCATGGACTATCGCCCACCAGGCTCCTCTGTCCAAGGAACTCTCCAGACAAGAATATGGAGTGGGTAGTGATTCCCTTCTCTAGGGTATCTTCCTGACCCAGGGATGGAACCTGGGTCTCCTGCATTACAGTCAGATTCTTTACCATCTGAACCATCAGGGAAATCCAAGATTATATATGGTAGTGGCCCTCAATTAATCATACTTTCCTGTGGTCGCACACAGTAGAGTCTCCTTTCAAGTCAACGCTGAACTGGCCTACAGAATGCAGTGGAAGCGTTAGCCTTAAGAGGCCTTGAAGCTATTGTTCTTCCTCTCTTGGAACTCCACCACCACATGAAGAAGCCCAGGCTAGCCTGCTGGAGCATGTGCCCAGCAAACAGTCAGCACCAGCTGCCAGGCATGGGAGTGAGA
Source organism: Neotragus pygmaeus (assembly GCA_006410875.1). Lineage (NCBI taxonomy): Eukaryota > Metazoa > Chordata > Mammalia > Artiodactyla > Bovidae > Neotragus > Neotragus pygmaeus. Next base: position 445,383 of record SJYV01033478.1, read on the forward strand.
CACCTTGAATTCTTCAGCTCAGATGGCTGCCAGATGATGGCTGCCACATGAGCGACCCCAGGCTAGTTGGTAAGAACTGCCCAGCTGAGTACAGCTTGAATATCTGATCTACAGAATCATGGGGTATTATTGTAAGCCCTTAAATTTGGGGTGATTAGTAATACATAACTGACATATTATACATATGACTCTTTATTAATGGAATGTATAATCAGATCCAGTGGTAGATCTAAGAAACATATTTTCAAAGCAATGATGATATTTAAAGATCCTGCAATATGATGTGATATGAAAACACACAAAGTAACGGTGTTGCTAATGCTACTGAAGTTTGTTGCCTACATTCAAACAGAAGAAAACGTTAAATTTTAGTCTGAGTCTAGAGAAAAAGGAGATGTAATAATTTTTCCCTCCAAGTTTACAGGTCTTCTGCATTTGATCCACAGATTCCCTTGACCCAAGTTAGGAAACTCTTCTGCTTCTATTTGTCATTTAGGTCTCAGTTCAAATGTTATTTCCTCAGAGAGGCCTTCCCTGAACAACTCCCCAACCCCTGCCATTCAGTCTCCCATATTCCTATATGGTTTCCTTTATAGATCAGAATTTTAGTATAGAATAGATATTGAAAAAATAACTGTTGAAAGAACAGCACTAAACATTACTTGAAATTAGTAATTTACATACCCTTTTCATTTTTAACATCTGAATATAATCAATCTTTTCTATAGTGTTGTTCATGTGTCCCAAATACCTGATATATTTTAGGTTTTTATAACCATGGAATGAATTAAAAAGGTATACAAATAGCTGAAAACAAGATCTAAAAAATATTATTGTAGGGATTATGGTTTTTTTCTGGGTTCTCAGAGCAGGGAACAAAGTGAGAAAACACATTTTCAAATAAACATACCTAAATCTGTGAAATGCCTTGACTTGTTACAATTCTTCAATATCCTGTCCAGCTATTTGGAGGCAGAAACATTACTTTATTCCCTGCTCCTCGAAAAATACTTTAAGCATATATGTTCAATAAGTATAGAATGAAAAACAGTAGAGTTTGGAGGTAAACCCAAATTACAATATTTTATTAAATTCTTTTATTTTGTAGAAATAGGACATTTTAAATAATATTTTTCTATATCTTGAAAGGTCTACCATTAACTGAATGATTTATAGTTATTTAGTTTTCCTTGTTTATATGCATGAACATATGAGAAAACTAACAAACTGGATGCCAGTCATTTACATAAAATTATAGACAAAAATGTTATGATATAAGAGATTCTGTAAAATGTGACTGTATACAATGAAATATAATGCCCAGGAAATCTAGCTCATATAAACTCAGAATTAACCATAAAATCTTATATAGTAAGGCAGTAAATGTAAGGACAAATTTAAGGCCATGGCAAAGCTAATAAGGGTCACCAATAAATAACTCATAAAACAGCGAAAGAAAACTTCTGATGTTAATTAAGGAAAAGGAAGAGCTTGGTGTGGAAACTGGTTAAATTGAAAGACTTTCTAGCAATAAAACAGATATAAGACCCAGAGGAAGAAAACTGATCTCATTTATTTTGCTAGAAACTCATGGTTTTTTGAATTGCCAAAGGTTAAATTTTCGGGCAACGCTTCCACAGCAAATTTAATGTTTGTTTTTTGCATACTCACTATCCACTCATCACTGACATTTTTTTTTCTTTCTGGGATAAGATGATGCTGAGCTCTACTAAAAATCCTTATCAAGAATAATTAGAGTGAGGAAAATAAAGCATGAGAAAGTAGAGAAAATGGCATAACCAGGGAATACTCTAGGCTTGGCTTCCCTGGTGGTGCAGAGGGTAAAGCGTCTGCCTGCAATGTGGGAGACCTGGGTTCGATCCCTGGGTCGGGAAGATCGCCTGGAGAAGGAAATGGCAACCCACTCCAGTATTCTTGCCTGGAGAATCCCATGGAGGGAGGAGCTTGGTGGGCTACAGTCCATGGGTNAGTTGGTGATGGACAGGGAGGCCTGGTGTGCTGCGATTCACGGGGTCGCAAAGAGTCGGACACAACTGAACTGAACTGAACTGAACAAAGGGGGGAAGGCGAGTGGGGTTGAATTGGGAGATTGGGATATTGATACTTTTGATAATATGTATAAAATGGATAACTAATGAGAACCTACTGCATTGCTCAGGGAACTGGACTCAANTAGTGAATTGAGGATATAAGTCTAAATAACAATATCTTGAAGCAATCACAACGGTAAATTAATACACTCCTGGGGCCCAAGATATGATTGGTTTAAAACAAGTCAATTTTAGGAGAATATAAAATTAAATATCATTTAAAAAGTCAAAGCAAATAATTTTAGCATGTATTCCTAATGAGTTATCAACCAGTGTCTCAGCCATCAGATTTATTGTGATGCTTAAAAGGTACTTTTAAAGTGTTATAAACCCAGAGAATTTAATATTTCTCTATAAAACTGTATCATAAATACTAAAATGATGTACTACTTACCTACCTCTGCTGATAAATTTTTCTGTGTAATTTTTTTCTTTTGGATTAAGATCAAATTAGGAAGCTGTATTGACTAGTAAAAATGATTTTTTGCATATGAAGAATATACTATTAAATCACTTAACTTATATTTAGCTCCTATAATTAAGTCTGAAGAGAAATATGCTTTACATTTCAGTCTAAGAAGATATTTGCAGTAAAAAAACCAACAACTCCTACTATCAAAATCTGGGAGGAAACTATTCATATTTAAATTTCTTAAAAAAAAATCATGGCAACATTTACTTTCATATTATGTATTCATGTGTTTATTTTCAATATTATATTTTAAATAAATCTGCCTTTCTAATATAATATTCCATATTAATATATACACTACTGTTTAAATCTAGTAACATATTAATTCTAGAGGAAAAGGAATAAATAATGACTACTTGAAATCATATTATTTGGTAGGACCTTAGTTGCCTGACCAGGGACTGAATCTGGGCCACAGCAGTGAAAGTACCAAATCCTAACCACCAGACCACCAGGGAACTCCCAGTGATCTGCGTTTTAATAAGCAATTGTGATGCACCTTAAGTTTGACAACCACTATTCCAGATTAAAAAGATCAACTCACAAAAGCTGAAGTTCATCCAGAAAACAAATGCTCATAGCAGGTCGGTCTATTATCTACTGAATGACATAAACAAGATAGACAAACAATGGAGCAAAATAGAGAGCCTAGAAACAGACCACATTTATATTGAAACTTAATAAACAACAGAAATGTCACTGCAGATCAATGGGGGAATGATGGGCTACAAGAAAATTCAGAAGAACTTATTTATGATTTTGCAGCACAGAATTTCTTCAATAAGAAACAAAGATGGCTTACTTATAGAAGAAAAGACTGATACACTTGAGTGTGAGTGAAATAGCTCAGTCGTGTCCGACTCTTTGCAACCCCATTGACTGTAGCCTACCAGGCTCCTTAGTCCATGGGATTTTCCAGGCAAGAATACTAGAGTGGGTTGCCATTTCCTTCTCCAGGGGATCTTCGCGACCCAGGGATCGAACCCGGGTCTCCTGCATTGTAGGCAGACACTTTACCGTCTGAGCTACCAGGGAACCCTTCTATGTGTAGAAGAAAAGGCTGATATACTTAACTATACTAAAATTTAATATTTCTGTTCTTCTGAGTATCACTTACAATAAAGTTAATGATAAGACAAAAGTATAACTAGGAATATATTTCTCATACATATTGGCGAAGACTTGTATCTAGTATTTATTCATTCAATAACTATTCACAGAATGCTTATTATGTGCAAGACACTATTACAAGTGCTGGGGATGAGACAGTTTGGGACCTGGGACCCTTTGCTGCAGTGCTGCAATGCTCCTACCTGGACACACCTCTCCTCTAGCACAAAATAGAAAGAAACTATATGGGACTAAAAATAACTGCATGCATGTGCAGTTAGATCAGATTTTGGACAAAAGATACAAAGAGACCAAAAAACCCAACTGTCATTTCTGAAGAGCCTGGAACAAAAGCAGAGCAAAGGTGGGAGACTGCACATGTCCCTGAACATGAGACCACCTAAGGGTTAAGCAAATTACCTAAGCCACCCTCTAACCTGACCCCTGGACACACACACCTACCCAGGAGCAGGCAAACAAGAGAACCTGTTACTTGTTCTTACTCCTTCCTGTTGTAGCAGGGGCTCCAATAAAGCCTTGCCTGAATTTCCTATCTGACTTCTGGTCAATTTCTATTGATTAAGGAGGCCAAGAAACCTGGTTGGTAACAGGGATACAGTAAACAACAAAAAACTATGACAATCTGTGTTCTTAAACTTATATGCCTTGCTTACAACAGACATAAGTAAGTTATGTAGTTTATTTACTTAAATTATATGTACATATTATACACACACACATATATATGTATACAGGGACTCAGAAGAAAATTTATATTGGGGAGGTCTGGACAAGAGGTGTATGGATGGGTATGTGGTAGTGCTCCCACAGTATGGAGACCTTTGTCTCCATTAACACTTATAGAACATCTACCCTGAAAGAGACAATAAACAACCCAGTAGAAAGAATGCCTTATACGTTGACATCTGCCAGTCTCTGTCACCAGCAACTCTCATGCTGACAAACGGAACCATGAAGGTAGTGGGATACAGGGAGGTCCTACCTGTAGATAACAAACTTCAAGCCTCAGGGCCAGAGTTCTCCAGTCAGGGTTTAATTCCCCTGAAATGACTGAGGTTATTATTCATTAACTTCTTGTTCATTCTATTCCAGCTATCGTTATGTTGGATTTTGGACCATATGTGGCCCCCAAATTTCTTAATTGATGGGGCTCATTCGCTGTTCTGGCAGCTCACGTAAAGGAGCTTTTAAGAGTCAGATCAAAATTAACAAGGAAATGAATATTCAGGATGTGGCCTGATTGCTATCACAATAAGTAATAATTATGCTGAAAAGAAAATCATCTTTTATAAAATTGAAAATTTTAATAAAATTTGAAATCTTGGGAAAACATAATTTCAGGAGTGTTCTCAGACGAGAAAATCCTCCAGTAGATATAATGCACTTCTTTGACGAAATGACTCCTGCAACAATCTATTAACATAGATTGTTTATATATGACATGGCTATAGGGCTATGACCTTGAAGGGGAAATGACAGAGTGCACAGAAATAACATAAATAGAAATGGCCTCTGTGCTCAGCTAAGGAAATCTGTATCTATCATTGTTAAAAGTTGAAACCAATTTGTGAAAAGCAAAATAGAAGATTCTAATAGAATATGACTATCTGAAAAGGAATACACAAATAAATGGGAGAGAGATAACATTCTTACCACTCTGCCTAACAAGTTATGAGATATGTGCTTTGGTACAGGCAACAGTATACAATCTCTGTTTATACTTTAGAATTCTCTTCTCCACTCTTATTTCTTTAAGCCAGAAGTAAAGATGGAAGGGCGTATCCCTGAAGCAAATTGCTGACATAGCCTGAAAACTTGCCTAGCAAAACCTCTTCAAAACTAAGGAAGGGCCCTGTAGTTTTTCATTAACAAAAGAACCAATGAAATAAAGGCAGAAGTCTTAATTTATAGTTACTCTTTTTTTTTTCCTCCTCTTTTAACCAAGATACCTGCTTGGTTAAAAGCAACAAAAACTTCACTCTCACTGTAAACAATTAGAAAACTAAACAAAACACAGGAAACAGCTGTTTTCAGACACTGAACAAGAGGCCTGTAAGACTGACCTCCGGAAGAAGGGAAACAGAGGAGATGAGTGCTATGAACATCCTGCAGGCAGTTCATGGACTGCAGATATAGGGAGGGGTACCCTAGAGAACCTAGAGGCCCCGCTGAGGTGAGGAGTGCAGAGCTCAGGAAGCTGAGGTGGGAGGAAGCTACAGGGCAGAATTCCGGAAGGACTGACAAAGAGAAAGACCTCCAGAAATCTTTGTGTTTCCTGTGTTCTTCCTGGGTTGGAAGCAAAACATGATGCACAATTCTAGAATTACAAGGAAACATAGGACAAGTTGCCAGCGTCCAGGGGCTAAAATATGATGAACAATTTCACATTGGTAGTATATTTTTTTCTTTTCTTTTCTTAATTATATTTGTAGTTCTTTGACAATCATTTAAAGTTTTAATTTCTTAATACATTTTTATTGCAACATGTCAACAAATGTTTATTGATTCTGTATGATTTGGGGGCAAGAAAGTATTATAAACAGGTAACCATTCACTCATTCATTCCTTCTATTAGTTCAACAAATACTTATTAAACAAATATACTATGCAAAAAATTGTGCAGGTTCTGAGATTACTCTTGCCTGAAAAATTCCATAAACAGAGAAGCCTGGCAGGCTATAGTCCAGGGGGTTGCAAAAAGTTGGAGATGACGGAGCATGCACTCTATATGTAATAATTTACTAACTCCTCACAACATCATGTGGACATTACTATTATTATTCCAATTTGATAAACAAATAAATTGAGGCACAGAGAGTTTACATAATTTGCTTAAACATTCTGGAGGTGGTAGGGCCAAGATTTTTAGATTCCAGAACAGATGTTATTAACCACTGTTGTATGATGCTTAAAAATGAACTATTCAAAGAGAGTTTATTGGTACTGGGGGTGTCTATCATATGCAAATCAGTCTGCGAGGTAGTGAATTTATATATGCACAGCATAATCCCAAGTTTTAGGAAGTCTATAGTCCACACGTGACTATCATTAAAACAATTATTATGGGTTAATATCCGGAAAATATCCATAATATATCACATGACTCCTGCAGGAAAAGATGTATTATGAGTCTCAAACAATTTGTTTATGTCTTAACTTTCAGTTTAGTTCAGTTCAGTAGCTCAGTTGTGTCTGACTCTTTGCGACCCCATGAACCGTAGCATGCCAGGCCTCCCTGTCCATCACCAACTCCCGCAGTTCACCCAAACCCATGTCCACTGAGTTGGTGATGCCATCCAACCATCTCATTCTCTGTCATCCCATTCTCCTCCTGCCCTCAATCTTTCCCAGCATCAGGGTCTTTTCAAATGAGTCAGCTCTTCGCATCAGGTGGCCAAAGTATTGGAATTTCAGCTTCAACATCAGTCCTTCAATGAACACCCAGGACTGTTAACTTTAGGAGCACTTTATTGTCAGATGAGAGCTGGCTCTATAATTGGGTTAAAATAATTATTTAGCAAATGTTAAAAATATTTAGCAAAGTTAATGATTGAAAATATTTACATATTCTTTTCTAGAACATTTTTTATTATTTTAAAATATCCACCAATTGTGAAATAAATGTTTCTTTGGTGCTGTTTGGTGTTTCACTGTCCAAGTTTCCCAGGCCCGCCATAACCAACTGCAGTAAGTTTGCTAGCTTAAATAATGGAATTTATTGTCTCACAGTTCTAGATCCAGAAGTCTGAAATTGAGGGGTGGGGAGGGCCGCACTCCTTCTGCAGGCACTAGAGGAGAATCCTTTCTTGAGTTTTCCAGCATCTTGTGGCTCCCGGCATCCTTTGTCTCCGTCAGCAGAACTGTGATTTCTGCCTCTGTCTTCACATGGCTTCTTCCCTGGGTCTCTGTCTGTCTTCTCCTTATCTGTCTCTTATAAGACACTTGTCATTGGATATAAGGCACACTTTAATCCAGGATGATCTCATGTCAAGATCTTTACAGTAATTGCATTTGCAAAGACACTTATTACAAATAAAGTCATAGTCTGAGGTACTAGAGGTTAGCATCGGTTGAGCTATATGACATTAATTTAGGAGTTGTAATTCTGTCAACTATACCCATCTTAGCTATTATTTTTTGCTGTTTTGCTAACTGAGGATAGTAGGAAGATAAAGGGGATATGGCCAGGACATCAGGGAGGGACTTGTTAGTAACAAGAATAGAGGCGAGGGAGATGAATGAGTAGAAAAAGCAGATGCAAATAGAAGACACAAGTAACAGCACAGCCAAGGAGTTCATGACTCTCCTCTCCTCAGGCCTGGATATAGACACAAGACATCAAGGACAGGTGGGCAGAAAAGGAGATAAGTTTAAGAGAAAGACAAAAAAAATGTCAAGGCAATGGGGAAGGTTTGGGGACAGTGTTCAAGGATTTTTGGTAACGAGCTGCCTTCATGCTTCTATAAAAGGACATTTTTAGGTGAAGCACATACATAGAGAAGGAGAAACAATCTTGCTGTCTAATCCATGACTTACCCTCGAGTCACATTACTAATAGTCCGCATATTACTGGTTCTCACCTCTATCAGCTACTGCAATATCTCTAAATGTAAACTCATCTCATCCTTATAATTATTTCTGGGAGTCTCCTTTAGCTGTCCTCCTGGAATCAGAAACATGTGAGCCATTTCCTTCCTCTCCCATTCTGCCCTGTCCCGCAGTGTCCACTGTGGGGCTTCCACTGTCTCCAGTTGGCAGGAAGGGGCATTAGTACTGCTTTGAACGATCCTGGTAAGCCCTTCTTGCCCTGTTCCACCAGGCCTTGCTGCCCAATTATGCTGGGTACACCTGATACCAATGCTACTTAGGTGGTTGAATTGCTTCCAGAGACCAACACCATGGAGATGGTGGAATCCTCTCGGTATCACAAGTGCACTGCTCCTGAAAATGCAAAGCTTCACGGAACCCTATGAAAACATGAAGATACTTCTTTCCCTCTAGTACAACCCTTTTCACTTGGTTTTATAGCAATACCCCTTGTGTCATAGTGGCCAAGAGACTTTCACTTGGTGTCTCATCATCCCCATGTCCCCTCTACCTACAACATCACACATAAATACAGACAGACAGCAGTTAGAATCANATAATCTCTAGATGCATTCATATTGCTGCATGATATTAATTCATTCTTTTTCAAAAAACCCAATGTTTCATTTAAATCACTCAGTCATATCTGATTCTTTGTGACCCCATGGATAGTCCATGGAATTCTCTAGACAAGAATACTGGAGTGGGTAGCCTTTCCCTTCTTCAGGGGATCTTCCCAATCCAGAGATCGAAGCCAAGTCTCCCACATTGCAGGAGGATTCTTTACCAGCTGAGTCACCAGGGAAGCCCAAGAATACTGGAGTGGGTAACCTATCCTTTCTCCAGTGGATATTCCTGACCCAGGGATCGAACCAGGGTCTCCTGCATTACAGGTGGCTTTTTTTTTTTTTTTTTTTTCCAGCTGAGCTACCACGAGAGCCCTCTTTTTCATGAAAGCCAATGTTTCTTATCTCATGTAATCTCATAAATTCCTTTTTTACAGATAAGAAACAGATGATAAAAGAAATGACAGAGCCAGTTGGTGGCCGGGTCAGAATTCAAAGTCATGTCTGTCTGATTACAAAATACCTTTATCTTTATGAATCATTGCTGCCTCTTTTCATAATTTTGATTCTGAGCTATTATTCTCCAAGTCTTTCAAAACAAAGATACATTGTAGTTTTTATTTTTATCATTTGGCAACAGAGAAATCCTGTTGGGCTTAAAAGTTGAAGCCCAAGGAAACTGAATAAATCCCTGCTCTATTACTTTCTTGTGAATGGCCTTTGGCAAGTGAGTGAATCTCCTTAAACTGCAGGTTACCCATGTGATGAAACATGAGGATAACAATCATATGTACATCAGAGGATTATGGACTTTTGGCCTCAGAGGGAGTAGGAGAGGGCGGGATGATCTGGGAGAATGGCACTGAAGCATATATACTGTTATGTAAGAAACGAATCACCAGTCTCTATTTGATACAGGATGCAGGATGCTTGGGGCTGGTGTACGGGGATGATCCAGAGAGACGTTGGGGGGTGGGAGGTGGGAGGGAGATTCGGGATTGGGAGCTTGTGTGTACCTGTGGTGGATTCATGTCGATGTATGGCAAACCCAATAGAGTATTGTAAAGTTAAATTTAAAAATAAATAAATAAATAAATTAAAAAAAAATAAATCTGAGAAATAATCATAAATCTTTGGCATAGTACTTCATACATAGTAGGTGTTCAATATATGCTAGCTATTATTAATAACACTACCTACATACCAACATTTACTAAGGGTAATGCTGTAAAGACAGGGAAGCCTGCCGTGCTGCAGTTTATGGGGTCACAAAAAATCAGACATGACTTTGCAACCGAACAACAATAACAACACTATAAGAAGCCTGGCTTTTTACTACTGATCTTTGTCTTCTTTTATATACAGGAAAGCATCTGGCACAGAGCAGCATGCCAGGGAAATTGTGACTGGGTGTCAGGGATGTGCTATCAGGATGACATTTAGCTGAAGTTAGAAACAGACAGCTTTGTTACCATCTCCATTTTAGCCCAGGGAGATGAATTTCAGACTTCTGAACTACAGATCTATAAGAATGTATTTTTTAATCCACAAAGTTTAAGGTAATTTGTCACAACAAACTAATAGAAGTGGTTACTTCTGTACAGTGGGGCTGGAGGTTGGGCAATGTGAAGAAAGATTTCATGTTTATGTCATTCCACTTTAGTTGAGTATTTTGACATGCATATATAACTTTAAAAATACATAACAACAACGAAGGGGTGAGTTAACTAGCACTTCAAGAACTGTATTTCCCTTGATAGCAGCAATAACTTTAAAGAAAATTTTCTATTATAGACAGAAATAATGAGGTAAACATAAGAAAAAATTTAAAGAGGGGAAATTTTGTATAGGTGCTAATAAACTCAAAAAGACTAGAAACTGGGTTTGCAATTTCACCCTTACAAATTACACAAGGTGACCTAAACATACTTAGAGTATGTCTGTGTGTAATAAAGATTAACACGATTTTTAAAAGTAGGCGGATTGGGAACTCATGTACACCCGTGGCAGATTCATGTTGATGTATGGCAAAACCAATACAGTATTGTAAAGTAAAATAATAATAATTTTTTAAAAAGTAGGCAGAATACCTAGTGAAAGGCAAAAACAAAACAAGATAAAACTCGAGTTTCCTTTCTCATCCCTGAGTATTCAATAGGTTTGCATACTTGCCCTATAGTTTCACTATCTCTTAAAATTAACCAAGTGATAAATATGCACCGCTAGTTGCACAATGTTTTCTAGACAATCATTTCATGTGTGTGTGTGTGTGTGTGTGTGTGTGTGTGTGTTCATGTATGTGCTCTCAGTCGTGTCTGACTCTTTGCAAACTCATGGACTCCTGATGAGTCCATGGACTCCTCCTCCTCCCGTCAGGCACCTCAGTCCATGGAATTTTCCAAGNTGTGTGTGTGTGTGTGTGTGTGTGTGTGTGTGTGTTCATGTATGTGCTCTCAGTCGTGTCTGACTCTTTGCAAACTCATGGACTCCTGATGAGTCCATGGACTCCTCCTCCTCCCGTCAGGCACCTCAGTCCATGGAATTTTCCAAGCAAGAATACTGGAGTGGGTTGCCACTTTCTACTCCAGGGGATCTTTCTGACCCAGGGATCAAATTGATGTCTCTTGAGTCTCCTGCACTAGCAAGTGAATTCTTTACCAATGAGAAGCCAGACAGACATCTTATTATATCACAATGCAATAATAATAATAATAACAAAAATCTAACCCATGCCATTTATATTGTTCTAATTACTATATATCACATTTTATCTTCATAATACCCTACTAAGGTAGGCACTATTATCATGCCTATTTCTTTGAGGCACAAAGAAGTTACCTGCCCCAAATCCACATAGCTAATAAATGATGACACCCAGATTTGAATAGTAAGAGGAAAATTGCAGAGTGTACAGTATTACCTGTACTTAATACAGTTAGGAAAGTCTGACTCAGTGTGTATTTTGTGATTAACATAGTGTAGGAAAAGCTTTAACTTTAGTCATACTTTGAGCATCACAGATCTAAGGCTGTGGAATTAACATAATGATAAGCTTTTCAGTATTTTTCATTAAAATAGTTTAGCATCTCTCTCATACAGGTTCTCCCAACAATCCTTCTATGTCTCCTATTTCAAGGGGTGGATCAGTAAACTAAAATGAACTGGTATACCAACATTTATTATTAAATCCCATTTTTGTCCTTTTCAAGTCTCTATTGTAGGACCCATGCTTCAATATTCCTGGAACCCAACCTACTGCTGCAACAGAATCACTTGCAAATGACTGGTATTATCAACTCACATAGGAAGATATTTGTGCATAAAAATAAACAGAATAAAATAATGGAAAAACTTCAATGCTGCCAATTAAACAAATAAAATTTAAAATATGAGAGAGCAAACAAACTCATCCTCAGGTCCCTGTACCCCTTAGTGATCTCTAAGAAAACAGTCCCAAACACATAGCATTTTAACTTAGACTCCATTTGAATGTTCTCAGGGACAACTATATTCCCTCCCTCTCCAGCCATAATGATCTGTATCATCTTGCTCTTCTATGAAAATCAAACCAGAAAGTCTCTTCTCTCGTTTTAACTCTAGATGAGAGAGGAAGAGAGAAAAGGAAAGACACACTCACAGACAAATCAATGAACAACTTTAAAGTAGAATTATATTTTGAGTGAACTCCGGGAGTTGGTGATGGACAGGGAGGCCTTGCGTGCTGTGATTCATGGGGTCGCAAAGTGTCGGACATGACTGAGCGACTGAAATGAACTGAACCATAATACAGGATCAGTTACACCATTTGAAAGAACACGCACAAGAATATATTTTATTTTAAAGAGATACTTGTACATATCAGGCTTCCTGCCAGACCCACTTTTTCATCCCAGATCACCGGAAGTTTGCTAGTTCAAATCTTTTTTTTATTGGCCAGCTGTTACCATAATTTTTGGGCTTCCCTTGTGGCTCAACTGGTAAAGAAACCGTTTGCAATGCAAGAGACATGGGTTTGATCCCTGGGCTGGGAAGATCCCCTGGAAAAGGGAATGGCAACTCACTCCAGTATTCTTGCCTGGAGAACTCCATGGACAGAGGAGCCTGGCAGGCTACAGTCCATAGGGTCACAAAGAGTCAGACATGACTGAGTGACCCTACCTATGTGGGGTTCTTCTCCCTAGAAATAGTACTGAGTAACATACTGNAAGGGAATGGCAACTCACTCCAGTATTCTTGCCTGGAGAACTCCATGGACAGAGGAGCCTGGCAGGCTACAGTCCATAGGGTCACAAAGAGTCAGACATGACTGAGTGACCCTACCTATGTGGGGTTCTTCTCCCTAGAAATAGTACTGAGTAACATACTGGCGCCTCAGCTTCCCATTTCCCCCTTTCCCCTACCCACATCATCTTTACTCTATCCTAACTTCGAGTTCTTGAAATCTGTACAAGAATCTTTGGTTTTCATTTTAAGATTTGCATTTTCATGCATATCAGGAAAGCAGAGTTCAACTGCTCAAGGACTTCACTACCTCTCTTCTCCAATTTATCCTTCTTTAAGGTTTTTCAGTTAACAAACACACATCTCCCATTAAAATAAACCACCACCACAGAAAGAAATAGTAACCAAGAAAGCAAAATAATAACATCCCCATCCCTCTGCTGCCTTTCATGCCAAAATCCTCAACTAAATTTGCTTATACCTGATATCTCCATTTCTTTGCATTCTCTCTATGGCCCACTCTAATTAGGCCTTGACTCCCTCTACTCCAGGGGAATCTCTTGCCAAGGTCATTGGCCACCTCCATCTTCCCAATCTAATCATCAGCTCTTAGTTTCATCTTATTTGCACAGTTTTTCATTTTCTCCTTTTGGAAGCACATTTATCTCTAGGATTTAGTCTCCTTTAATGGCTCCTTGTTTTCTTCACTGACTTCTTTATATTGGAGTGTCTGAGGTCTGATTGTCAGATGTCTTCTCTTGTCACTTCATAGGTGATCACATCTGGGCCCATGGCTTGGATTATCTGCCTCACTTGGATATCGAATAGGCATCTCAAAACCTAATGTGATCAAAACAGAACTCCTGATGTCACCACCCCACAACACACCAACCCAGTCCCTCCATGAAGATTTCTCACTTTATAATGTGACATTATATTTGCTGTCCATCCCACCCACACAAATTTCATGAGAAGAAGGATGTTGTCTTGTTTCTTGTCTTGTCTTCAGGGCCTAGACCAGTATCTGGCAACTAAAACGTGTTCAATAAGTATTTGATGAATGCAGTACAGTGGAAGTAAGAAAGTCAAAACAATAAGCACTTGAAAAACTACAATTTTCAGTTCAGTCGTTCAGTTGTGTCCAACTTCTTGCAACCCCAGCAACACCCGGCTTCACTGTCCTGCACCAAGTCCCGGTGCTTGTTCAAACTCATGTCCATTTAGTCAGTGATGCCATCCAACTATTTCATCCTCTGTCATCCCCTTCTCTTCCTGCCTTCGATCTTTCCCAGCATCAAGGTCTTTTCTAATGAGTCAGTTCTTCACATCAGGTGACCAAAGTATTGGAGCTTCAGCTTGAGCATTAGTTCTTCCAATGAATATTCAGGACTGATTTCCTTACGACTGACTGGTTTGATTTTCCAGTCCAAGGACTCTCAAAAGTCTTCTCTAACACCACAGTTCAAAATTATTAATTCTTTGGCACTCAGCTTTCTTTACATTCCAACTCTCACATCCATACATGACTACTGGAAAAAATATATCCTTGACTAGATAGACCTTTGTTGGCAAAGTAATGGCCCTGCTTTTTAATATGCTATTTAATATTTATTTAATATACAAATATCAAATAAATAGAAAATGTTTTCCTAGTAATTCTTCCTAATCAGTAGAAAAGTGCATTTTTAAAAAGGGTTTAGTAGAAATTTGCCATATAAATATAGTGGTATTTTTAAAGGTAGAGAGAATAAATTNATATACAAATATCAAATAAATAGAAAATGTTTTCCTAGTAATTCTTCCTAATCAGTAGAAAAGTGCATTTTTAAAAAGGGTTTAGTAGAAATTTGCCATATAAATATAGTGGTATTTTTAAAGGTAGAGAGAATAAATTTTCCTCTTTAGAAACTAATCTCTCCCATCCTTCTCCTAGTTATCCCAAGAAGGAGAACAAATAACTGAACTGAAAGGCCATTCAAGTGTACCTAGACTCAAAGGTATTAATTGCCTTATTTACCAGTGGGCAGTTGCTTTTCAATCTAAATGTTCTTTCTACACTAAAATGGAAAGGTCAAGTTAGGCAGCAGTTCTTAAATTTTCCATTTGGTAGAGAAAGAAATGGAAGCAATGTTGGCTGCTCCTTGGATATCTGGATATCTTGATTTTAAGACTAAAGTGATTACCAGGTCCATTTCCAGCTCTGGAATTTGGAATTAGACTATCTCAGAAAATTTAACCAAAATTAGGGCTTTGTGATATTCTTTAAATAATCCTTAAACTTAGCAGGACCAGGTTAAAGTTAAGTACTTTTTTGTCTACTGCAGTTCATGTTTCTTGATTTTAAAATGCCAAGAGACACTTTTTCTCTCCAAATCTCAATTTTGCTTCAACACAATACTCAATCTTTAAAATGCCAAGTTGTGATTTCATCCTTTTTTCTTAAACTACTGTTTATTGGGAACTTAACTACTCCAAACATTTTGCTCTATCTTATTTAATCTTCAAAGTAACCCTATTTAGCAATATTATGCTCATCTAACAAATTAAGAAATTGAGACAGCAAGAAGTAAATAACTTGCTCAGGGCCATGATTAAAACCCATGTCTGACCAAGATCCCATACATTAACCATTACAGCATATGCCTCTTTTGATTTCTTTGCACCTGCTGATGGTTGGATACTATCACTTTTACTATTATTATTACCATTTATAACTTCTGCTTTAAATGTTTTGAGGCCATAACAGTAAAATATGTGTACCTAACAAGGCAGTTAAAACATGAAATTTTTTGGGAAAAAAAAGCAGCAAATATCCTTGAGAAGCATGACCAGTCTACGGCCATACCACCATGAATGCACCCAATCTTGTCTGTCTCAGAAACTAAGCAGTCAGGCCAGGTTAGCATTTGGATGGGAGAAGCATGACTATTAGGACTTCCCTGATGGCTCAGACGGTAAAGCGCCTATCTACAATGCGGGAGACCTGGGTTCGATCCCTGGGTTGGGAAGATCCCCTGGAAAAGGAAATGGCAATCCACTCCAGTACTATTGCCTGGAAAATCCCATGGGCAGAGGAGCCTGGTAGGCTACAGTCTGTGAGGTCACAAACAGTCGGACACAACTAAGCGACTTCACTTCAGCATGACTATAAACATGATGGAGACATGATGAAGATGTTGGGACTGAGAACTGAAACCCCTATGTCAATATGGCTTAGTTGTTTGTTCCAGGGAAACTGCTCAGGGCAGATAAGATTATGGAAAATCCATTGATCTAAGACAAAAGACTGCTCACCTTACCAAATAGTGATATCTTGACCAGATCTCAAATAACTCATTTTAATTGAGCTTTAAACAGAGTGAGTTCTCTGTTTCCCAGACAACAAGTAAAAAAGGAAATACAACAGAGTCATAACAATTCTAGTTATTTGGTTTAAAAAAATACCATTGGTTTATCGAGAGAAATATATTTCTTCACCATTATTTTTTGTCTCTATTTTGAAGATAAAGAAATGAAGTTTAGAAAGATTATGAAATTTAGATAAGGTTCCACTGAAAATAAGAGGTGGGGTCTCATTCTGAACTCTTATCTGACTTCCGAGTCTCTATTTTTAAACATTACATCATACTGCTGATAAGTGTTTACAGCTTTCTAATACTTTATATCAAGAGAAGGCTAAAATTTAAGACAAAATTGTGGGAATTGGCAGGTTGCATATCACTTGGGCTATGACCTTTGCATATCTGTCAGCTGAATTTCTGATGGGAATAGAATAACAAGTAGGCCACTGACGATAACTCTCTCTGATGACAGCCTTTGCTGACTAGTTTATGTTGCAGACTGAAGGGGGATAAAAGCAGGTGGCAAAGCTGACATTCCATTAAAAATGATGAAAAGCTTGTTGTGATGATTTGACTAGATGTAAGAGTCATCTTATTTGCATAAGGGGGAAGGGTGAAGAGAGTCACAGGGTGAAATGGTCCTTAAGACTTCTGTCAGAATGACTATCCATTAGCAGAAAAAGAGATGAGACTGGAAAGTTCTAAGAGTAGATATTACTAGCTTTCTACTTCAAATATGAAAGAATCTTAGCATTGATTTATGCAATTTCTGGTTGTGAATATGATTTTGTATCCATATTTCATTTTAGAGAATGTATATGAAATCAGTGATTTTAATTTTGCAACAGTTGATTAAGGATAATTTTTCTTACCTGGAGACAACTGAACTAATGCATCTTTAAAGTCACTTCTAGAAAAAAATATTAAAGCAGCACAGGGGAAAAAAAAGCAGGAGAGCCTAAGCCTGTCTTACAAATCAAACATACAAGTATACTGATAATCTAAAAACTGAACCTGACCATTTCAGTTCAGTCGTGTCTGACTCTTTGCAACCCCGTGAAATGGAGCACGTCAGGCCTCCCTGTCCATCACCAACTCTCGGAGTTCACTCAGACTCACGTCCATCGAGTTGGTGATGCCATCCAGCCATCTCATCCTCTGTCGTCCCCTTCTCCTCCTGCCGCCAATCCCTCCCAGCATCAGAGTCTTTTCCAATGAGTCAACTCTTCGCATGAGGTGGCCAAAGTACTGTGTTCAGCTTTAGCATCATTCCTTCCAATGAACACCCAGGGCTGATCTCCTTTAGAATGGAATGGTTGGATCTCCTTGCAGTTCAAGGGACTCTGAAGAGTCTTCTCCAACACCACAGTTCAAAAGCATTAATTTTTTGGTGCTCAGCTTTCTTCACAGTCCAATTCTCACATCCATACATGACCACTGAAAAAACCATAGCCTTGACTAGACGGACCTTTGTTGGCAAAGTAATGTCTCTGCTTTTGAATATGCTATCTAGGTTGGTCATAACTTTTCTTCCAAGGAGTAAGCGTCTTTTAATTTCATGGCTGCAATCACCATATGCAGTGATTTTGGAGCCCCCAAATATAAAGTCTGACACTGTTTCCTTGTTTCCCCATCTATTTCCCATGAAGTGATGGGACCGGATGCCATGATCTTCGTTTTCTGAATGTTGAGCTTTAAGCCAACTTTTTCACTCTCCTCTTTCACTTTCATCAAGAGGCTTTTTAGTTCCTCTTCACTTTCTGCCATAAGGGTGGTGTCATCTGCATATCTGAGGTTATTGATATTTCTCCCGGCAATCTTGATTCCAGCTTGTGTTTCTTCCAGTCCAGCGTTTCTCATGATGTACTCTGCATATAAGTTAAATAAGCAGGGTGACAATATACAGCCTTGACGTACTCCTTTTCCTATTTGGAACCAGTCTGTTGTTCCATGTCCAGTTCTAACTGTTGCTTCCTGACCTGCATACAGATTTCTCAAGAGGCAGGTCAGGTGGTCTGGTATTCCCATCTCTTTCAGAATTTTCCACAGTTTATTGTGATCCACACAGTCAAAGGCTTTGGCATAGTCAATAAAGCAGAAATAGATGTTTTTCTGGAACTCTCTTGCTTTTTCCATGATCCAGCGGATGTTGGCAATTTGATCTCTTGTTCCTCTGCCTTTTCTAAAACCAGCTTGAACATCTGGAAGTTCACAGTTCATGTACTGCTGAAGCCTGGCTTGGAGAATTTTGAGCATTACCTTACTAGTGTGTGAGATGAGTACAACTGTGTAGTAGCTTGAGCATTCTTTGGCAATGCCTTTCTTTGGGATTGGAATGAAAACTGACCTTTTCCAGTCCTGTGGCCACTGCTGAGTTTTCCAAATTGGCTGGCATATTGAGTGCAGCACTTTCACAGCATCATCTTTCAGGATTTGAAATAGTTCAACTGGAATTCCATTACCTCCATTAGCTTTGTTCATAGTGATACTATCTAAGGACCACCTGACCATTTAACATGAAATAAAATGAAAGGGCCACCAAAATAACTGAAATATTAAAAAGAAAGGGAGAGAGAAACAGTATCAGTAATCTTTAACATATTGTTGCATGGCAATCATTACAAAGTGAATCTCTGGCATAAGAGTAGGTAGAGAGAATCATAATAGGCCAGAAATAGCATAGATAGGTAGACAGGATATAAGAACACAATACAGTGAATATAGAGTACTGTAGGAGTTCTTTTAGAAAATAAAAGTGTCTTTTGAAACAGGAATCAATTTTAACTAAAGGAAAATCATGAAGAAACTCATTTAGGCCAAAAAGAATGCTTTATTTATTTAGAAACCTGATAAGAAACCCTTAGGCTAGTGAATATTTAGGTCACAGGAAGCTAATTAAGTTCTACTGCTAATGAATCAGGCTGGGGAAAATAAGATTAAGTTCGATTATTGATCACACTTTTATATTTTCCTAAGATTGAAACTTATCAGAATTGGAAACCCTTAACCCCAGGCCTTAGCACATTCTTTGGTACTACCCTTCCTGGGGATTGGGATGAGGACCTTTTCCAGTCCAGTGGCCAATGCTGAGTCTTCCAGATTTGCTGACATAATGAATGAAAAACCTTGATGGCATCATCCTTTAAGGATCTGAATAGTTCTGCTGGAATTTCATCACATCCACTAGCTTTATTAACAACGGTGCTTCTTAAGGCCCACTTGACCTTGCGCTCCAGAATGTCTGGCTCTGGGTGACTAACCATACCACCACAGTAATCTGGATCATTAAGAACTTTTTGATACAGTTCTTCTAAATAGAGATCAAATTGCCAACATTCAGTGGATTATAGAGAAAGCAAGGGAACTTCAGAAAAACATCTATCTCTGTTTCACCTACTATGCTAAAGCCTTTGACTATGTGGATCATGACAAACTGTGGAAAGCTNAGTTCTTCTAAATAGAGATCAAATTGCCAACATTCAGTGGATTATAGAGAAAGCAAGGGAACTTCAGAAAAACATCTATCTCTGTTTCACCTACTATGCTAAAGCCTTTGACTATGTGGATCATGACAAACTGTGGAAAGCTCTTAGAGAGATGGGAATAGCAGACCATCTTACTTGTCTCCTGAGAAACCTGTATGTGGGTCAAGAAGCAATAGTAGAACCCTGTATGGAAAAACTGATTGGTTTAAGATCGAAAAAGGAGTGACTGGGCTGTCTGCTGTCACTCTGTTTGTTTAACCTATATGCTGAGCACATCATGAGAAATGCCAGGCTGGATGAGTTACAAGCTGGAATCAAGGTAGGAAGGAGAAACATCAACAACCTCAGATATACAGATGATATGACTCTAATGGCAGAAAGCAAAGAGGAACTAAAGAGCCTCTTGATGAGGGTGAAGAAGGAGAGTGAAAGAGCCGGCTTAAGACTAAATATTGAAAAAACTGAAGATCATGCAATCTAGTTGCATGGCAGGTAGAAGGGGGAAAGGTGGACACAGTGACAGATTTCCTCTTCTTGGGCTCCAAAATCACTGCAGATAGTGACTGCAGCCATGAAATCAGAAGACATTTGCTTCTTGGCAGGAAAGCTATAACAAACCTAGACAGTGTGTTGAAAAGCAGAGACATACTCTGCTGGCAAAGATCCATATAGTCAAGGCTATGGTCTTCCAAGTGGTCACATACAGTTGTGAGAACTGAACCATTAACAAAGCAGAATGCCAAAGAATTGATACCGTAGAACTGTGGTGCTAGAGAAGACTCTTGAAAGTCCCTTGGGCAGCAAGGAGATTAAACAAGTCAATAATAAGGGAGATCAATCCTGAATATTCACTGGAAAGACTGATGCTAAAGCTGAAGCTCCAGTATTTTGGTTATCTGATGTGAATATATGACTCATTGGAAAAGTCCCAATGATGCTGGGAAAGACTGAGGGCAGGAGAAGAGGGGGGTCAAAGAATGAGATGGCTGGATGGCATTACTGATGGAATGAACATGGAGTTGGGCAAACTCCGGGAAATGGTGAGGGACAGGGAGGTCTGGCATGCTGTAGTCCATGTGGTCACAAACAGTCAGAAATGACTGGGCAACTGAATAATAACAACCACCCCAAGACTTATGCTACCTCCAAAAGTTTATAAATCATGTCTTAAAGATCTATGTCAAATCACAAAAGTTGTATATTATAGGAAATAGTATTAATATTAAATATGCTTATTTTTTCATCTCAAATTGAAAATAACTTTAATAATTCATTCTTCTCATTTATTTTGCTCTGTAACATAAAAATATTGTTTTTTTTGAGACTATAGTCTATTCTAATTCTCTCACTGTTTATGATAAGTTTGAATACAAAGTATAGATAAGAATTTAACATTTTTATTAAAAGAGAAGCCTCATGGTGTAAATGGTGTTGGGCCATTTAGCCAATTAGGGGAACATTTTTATTTTTATCATTTATCTATATTTTTTTTTGCTGTGCTGCAGCATGTGAGATCTTAGTTCCTTGACCAGGGATAAAACCCATGTCCCCTGCATTGGGAACCTGGAGTCTTAACCATTATCAGCTCAGTTCAGTTCAGTCGCTCAGTTGTGTCCGACTCTTTGCGACCCCATGAATTGCAGCACGCCAGGTCTCCCTGTCCATCACCAACTCCCGGAGTTCACTCTAACTCATGTCCATCGAGTTGGTGATGCCATCCAGCCATCTCATCCTGTTGTCCCCTTTTCCTCCTGCCCCCAATCCCTCCCAGCATCAAAGTCTTTTCCAATGAGTCAACTCTTTGCATGAGGTGGCCAAAGTATTGGAGTTTCAGCTTCAGCATCAGTCCTTCCAATGAACACCCAGGACTGATCTCCTTTAGGATGGACTGGTTGGATCTCCTTGCAGTCCAAGGGACTCTGAAGAGTCTTCTCCAACACCACAGTTCAAAAGCATCAATTCTTCAGTGCTCAGCTTTCTTCACAGTCCAACTCTCACATCCATACATGACCACTGGAAAAACCATAGCCTTGATTAGACAGACCTTTGTTGGCAAGGTAATATCTCTGCTTTTGAATATGCTATCTAGGTTGGTCATAGCTTTCCTTCCAAGGAGTAAGTATGGCCAGGAAAGTCTTAGGGGAAGATTTTAAATTTAAACTGTGACACTGTTCCACACATGAACCTGAATCTCACATAGACTAAAACATTAAAAGTAAACATTAAACATAAAAACTGATGTGTGAACATTATAGTTTTATAGTTTTGAGAAGATTGAAGGGGAGAAGAAGGAAGAATAAGCATCCTAGTAATTGAAGGATAACTGTTTTACAGAATTTTGAGGATAATTGCTTTACAGAATTTTGTTGTTTTCTATCAAACCTCAACATGAATCAGCCATAGGTATACATATATCCTCTCCCTTTTGAACCTCCCTCCCTTTTCCCTCCCCATCTAAACCCTCTAGGTTGACACAGAGCCCCTGTTTGAGTTTCTTCAGCCGTACAGCATATTCCCATTAGCTGATATTTTACATATGGTAATGTAAGTTTCCACGTTACTCTTTCCATACATCTCACCCTCTCCTACCCTCTCCCCATGCCCATAAGTCTATTCTCTATGTCTGTTTCTCTGCTGCTGCCCTGTAAATAAATTCTTTGGTACCATTCTTCTAAATTCTGTACATGTGCATTAGAATATGATATTTATCTTTCTCTGACTCACTTCACTTCGTATAATAGGTTCTGGGTTCATCCACCTCATCAGAACTGACTCATATGTGTTCCTTTTAATGGCTGAGTAATATTCCACTGTGTATATGTACCTCAACTTCTTTATCCATTCATCTATTGATGGACATCCAGGTTGCTTCCATGTTCTAGTTATTGTAAATAGTGCTGCAATGAACAATGTGATACATGTATCTTTTTCAATCCTGGTTTCCTCAAGGTATATGCCTAGGAGTGGGATTGCTGGGTCATATGGTGGTTTTATTCCTAGGTTTTCAAGGAATCTCCATACCGATTTCCATAGTGGCTGTATCAATTCACATTCCCCCAACAGTGCAAGAATGTTCCCTTTTCTTCACACTGTCTCCAGCATATTGTTTGTAGACTTTTTGATGATGGTCACTCTGACCAATGTGAGGTAATATCTCATTGTAGATTTGATTTGCAGTTCTCTAATAATGAGCGATGGTGAGCATCTTTTCATGTGTGTTTCAGTCCAGTTCAGTTCAGTTCAGTCGCTCAGTCGTGTCTGACTCTTTGCGACCACATGAATCGCAGCACGCCAGGCCTCCCTGTCCATCACCAACTCCCGGAGTTCACTCAAATTCACGTCCATCGAGTCGGTGATGCCATCCAGCCTTCTCATCCTCTGTCATCCCCTTTTCCTCCTGCCCCCAATCCCTCCCAGCATCAGAGTCTTTTCCAATGAGTCAACTCTTCGCATGAGGTGGCCAAAGTACTGGAGTTTCAGCTTTAGCATCAGTCCTTCCAAAGAACACCCAGGGCTGATCTCCTTTAGAATGGACTGGTTGGATTTCTTTGCAGTACAAGGGACTCTCAGGAGTCTTCTCCAACACCACAGTTCAAAAGCATTAATTCTTCGGTGCTCAGCTTTCTTCATAGTCCAGCTCTCACATCCATACATGACCACTGGAAAAACCATAGCCTTGACGAGATGGACCTTTATTGGCAAAGTAATGTGTTTGTTAGCCATCTGTATGTCTTCTTTGGAATAATGTCTATTTATGTCTTTTCCCCACTTTTTGATTGGGTTGTTTATTTTTCTAGCATTGAGTTATATGAGCTGCTTATATATTTGGAAATTAATCCTTTGTCAGCTGTTTCATTTGCTATTATTTTTTCCCATTTCGAGGATTGTCTTTTCACCTTGCTTATAATTTCCTTTGTTGTGCAAAGCTTTTAAGTTTAATCAGGTCCCAATTGTTTACTTTTGGTTTTATTTCCATTACTCTAGGAAGTGGGTCATAGAGGATTTTGCTTTGATTTATGTCATCAAGTGTTCTGCCTGTTTTCCTCTAAGAGTTTTATAGTTTCTGGTCTTAGATTTAGGTCTTTAATCTAAGAGTATATGTTTGAGTTTATCTTTGTGTATGGTGTAAGAAGGTGTTCTAATTTCATTCTTTTACATGAAGCTGTCCAGTTTTCCCAGCACCATTTATTGAAGCATCTATCTTTGCCCCATTGTATATTCTTGCCTCCTTTGTCAAAAATAAGGTACCCATAGGTGCATGGGTTTATCTCTGGGCTTTCTACCTTGTTCCATTGTCTGTATTTCTGTTTCTCTGCTAGTACCATACTGTCTCCATGGCTATAGCTTTGTAGTATAATCTGAAGTCAGGAAGGTTGACTCCTCCAACTTCATTCTTCTTTCTCAAAACTGTTTTGAGTATTTTGGCTCTTTTTTGTTTCCATATGAATTGTGAAGTGTTTTGTTCTAGTTCTGTGAAAAATGCCATTGATAATTTGATAGGGATCACATTGAATCTGTATATTGCATTCGGTAGTATAGTCATTTTCACAATATTGATTCTTCCTACCGAGGAACATGGAATATCTCTCCATCTGTTTATGTTATCTTTGATTTCTTTCATTAGTGTCTTATAATTTTCTGTGTGCAGTTCTTTTGTCTCCTGATGTAAGTTTATTCCTAGATATTTAATTCTTTTTGTTTCAATGGAAGCATCCTATTCTTGAAACCACTAAAAGGAATCCCAAAGGAAACAAGCAGTAGATGTAAAAACAGAGCAAAATTTCAATGTATCGAAAGTAAAATAAAGTCAAAAGGTAAATAAACTGGGAGTAATACTCGTAGCAAATGATTAAGAAAAACAATAATTTCTTGAAGTACACATAAATGATAGAAAAGTTAAAACCTAATAAATGTGCACAAAATTGTTATAGAACTTACTGCTTAATTAATGAATTTGTTTATGTATTAGTCCAAAAATTTAATGAAAGTGGCAAATTTCTTATTTACTTATTTGTTCTTTTTTTTTTCTTTTTAATGAGTATCCAGTATATACCACGTTCTGTGCTAGGATATAGTGATGAACAAGATAGACCATGTCCCTACCATCAATGATCTTATAAATTAATATTGAAATACCACTATTTAGCTATCAAATAAGTACCTGAAAGAATTATGAAGCTTAATGCTTCCTAGGGCTCGGTGTAATGGGAATTCTCTTCTATTACTAATGAAAGTAGAAACTGTTTTAATCCTCTAGAAAAGCAATATAACTACATGTATAACATAAAAAAAAACCAAAACCAAAACAAAACTCTTACCATTTCCTCCAGCAATTCTACTTCTAGAATGCTACTCTGAAGAAATAATCCTAAATACATTTCCAAAATATATACAAACAGCAGTGAAATAATGCAAAACCCAACTCTGACTCACTGCCTGCTGAGCGTCAAGTGCATCACATGTAAGGATTCACAACAGCTCTGTGGCAGGAGGTGTTACTTTTATTTCCATTTACAAGACAACAATATTGAGATCCAGAAAGGATAATCATTTGTGTAAGTTTATTCAGCTAATATATGCATATTGTTGCTGCTGCTTAGTCGTCTCAGTTGTGACCACTCTGTGCGACTATGGACTGCAGACTTCCAGGCTCCTCTGTTCATGGATTCTCTAGGCAAGAATACTGGAGTGTGTTGCCATGCCCTCCTCCAGGGGATCTTCCTGACCCAGGAATTAAACCTTGGCTTCCTGCACTGCAGGCAGATTCTTTACCACTGAGCTACCAGGGAAGTCCTAATATGTGCATAACTCAGTGTTAAACCTTGGCAAACATGAAGATAAATACACCTGAAAAATCTGCACTTAACTCTAAAACAAAATGTAAAGCTTTTAACTTCAATGAATCACAGCCTTGTCATGGTGAAGGTATTTGCATAACTCAATGAAGCTATGAGTCATACTGTGCAGGGCCACCAAAAACAGATGGGTCACAGTGGAGAGTTCTGACAAAGCATGGTCCACTGGAGGAGGGAATGGCAAACCACTCCAGTATTCTTGCCATGAGAACCCCATGAACGGTATGAAAAGGTGAAAAGATATGACACTGGAAGATGAGCACCCAGGTCACAAAGTGTCCAAAATGCTGCTGGTGAAGAGTGGAAGGGAATTACTAATAGCTCCAGAAATAACACAGTAAGTGGGCCAAAGTGGAAATGACACTCAGTTGTGGATGTGTCTGGTGGTGAAACTAAAGTCTGAGGCAGTAAATACAATATTGCATAGAAACCTGGAATGATAGGTGCATGAATCAAGATGAACTGGACATGGTCAATCAGGAGATGTCAAGAGTGAACATTGACATCTTAGGAATTAGTGAACTAAAATGGATGGAAATGGGTGAATTTCATTCAGATGATTGTATTTCATTCATAATTCATCTGAATTTCATTCAAATGACAACTGTTGGCAAAATTCCTTAGAAGAAACAGAGTAGTCCCTAGGTTCAACAAAAGAATCCAAAATGCAGTACCTTGAGTGCAATCTCAAAAATGACAGAATGATCTTGGTTTTCTTCCAAGATAACCATTCTTTATCACAGTAATCCAAGTCTATACCCCAAACACTAATGCCAAAGAAGCTGAAGCTGATCGGGTCTATGAAGACTTACAAGTCTTTATAGCTGCTGCTGCTGCTGCTAAGTCAATTCAGTCGTGTCAGACTCTGTATGATCTCATAGATGGCAGCCCACCAGGCTCCACCATTCCTGGGATTCTCCAGGCAAGAACATTGGAGTGGGTTTGCCATTTCCTTCTCCAGTGCATGAAAGTGAAAAGTGAAAGTGAAGTCTCTCAGTCGTGTCTGACTCTTTGTGGCCCCATGGACTGTAGCCCACCAGGCTCCTCTGTCCATGGGATTTTCCAGGCAAGAGTACTGGAGTGGTGGCCATTGCCTTCTCTAAGACCTTATAGAACTAACATCAAAAAAAGATGTCCTTTTCATCAGAGGTGACTGGAGTGCAAAAGTAGGAGGTCAAGAGATACCTGGAGTAACAGGCAAGTTTGGCCTTGGAGTACAAAATGAAGCAGGGCAAAGGCTAACAGCATTTTGCCACGAGAACACATTAGTGACAGCAAATACCTTTTTTCAGCAGCACAAGAGACAACTCTATACATGGACATCACCAAATGGTCAATACAAAAATCAGATTTATTACATTCTTTGCAGTCAAGATGGAGAAGCTCTATAGAGTCAGTATTCTTTTTAATGGCTGAATAATATTCCACTGTGTATATGTACCACAGCTATTTTATCCATTTGTCTGCTGATGTACATCTAGGTTGCTTCCATGTCCTGGCTATTATAAACAGTGCTGTGATGAACATTGGGGTACATGTGTCTCTTTCAATTCTGGTTTCCTCAGTGTGTATGCCCAGCAGTGGGGTTGCTGGGTCATAAGGCAGTTCTCTTTCCAGTTTTTTAAGGAATCTCCACACTGTTCTCCACAGTGGTTGTACCAGTTTGCATTCCCACCAACAGTATAAGAGGGTTCCCTTTTCACCACACCCTCTCCAGCATTTATTGCTTGTAGACTTTTTGACAGCAGCCATTCTGACTGGCGTGAAATGGTACCTCGTTGTGGTATTGATTTGCATTTCTCTGATGATGAGTGATGTTGAGCATCTTTTCATGTGTTTGTTAGCCATCTGTATGTCTTCTTTTAAAAAAATGTCTATTTAGTTCTTTGGCCCACTTTTTGATTGGGTCTTTTATTTTTCTGGAATTGAGCCGCAGGAGTTGCTTGTATATATTTGAGATTAATTGTTTGTCAGTTGCTTCATTTACTATTATTTTCTCCCATTCTGAAGGCTGAGGCTTTATAAACAGCTGAGGAAAGAAGAGAAATGAAAGGTAAAGGAGAAAGGGAAAGATATACCCAACTGAACACAGAGTTCCAGACAATAACAAGGAGAGACAAGAAAGCTTCCTTAAATGAACAATGCAAAGAAACAGAAGAAAACAGTAGAAGGGGAAGGCTAGAAATCTCTTCATGAAAATTGGAGATATTAAGGGAACATTTTGTGCAAGGATGGAAATTACAAAGAACAGAAATGACAAGGATCTAACAGAAGCAGAAGAGATGGCAAGAATATATTGAAGAACTATACAAAAAAGGTCTTAATGACCTGGATATCCATGATGGTATGTTCACTCGCCTAGAGCCAGACATCCTGGAGTGTGAAGTCAAGTGGGTGTTAAGAAACATTATTATGAACAAAGCTAGTGGAGGTGATGGAATTCCAGCTGAGCTATTTCAAATCCTGAAAGATGATGCTGTGAAAGGGTTGTATTCAATACGAACAAATTTGGAAAGCTCAGCAGTGGCCACAGGACTGGAAAAGGTCAGTGTTCATTCCAATCCCAAAGAAAGGCAATGCCAAAGAATGTTCAAACTACCGCACAATTGCACTTATCTCACACGCTAGTGAAATAATGCTTCAAGGTAGGCTGTAGCATTATGTAAACTGAGAACCTTAAGATGTACAAGCTGGGTTTAGAAAAGGCAGAGGAACCAGAGATCAAATTGCCAATATTTGTTGGATCATGAAGAAAGCTGAGCACTGAAGAACTGATGCTTTTGAACTGTTGGAGAAGACTCTTGAGAGTCCCTTGGACTGCAAGGAGATCCAACCAATCCAAACTAAAGGTGATCAGTCCTGGGTGTTCATTGGAAGGACTGATGCTGAAGCTGAAACTCCGATACTTTGGCCATCTCATGTGAAGAGTTGACTCATTGGAAAAGACCCTGATGCTGGGAGGAGTTGAGGGCAGGAGGAGAAGGGGATGACAGAAGATGAGATGGCTGGATGGTATCACTGACTTGATGGAAATGAATTTGGGTAAACTCCAGGAGTTGGTGATGGACAGGGAGGCCTGGCGTGCTGCAATTCATGGGGTTGCAAAGAGTCAGACATGACTGAGTGACTGAACTGAACTGAACTGAACTGAAAGAAAGCAAGGGAATTCCAGAAAAATACCTACTTCTGCTCCACTGACTATCCTAAAGCCTTTGACTGTTTGGATCACAACAAACTGTGGAAAATTCTTAAAGAGATGGAAATACTAGAGCACTTTACCTGTCTCCTGAAAAACCTGTATGCAGGTCAAGTAGGAAAGTTAAAACTGGACATGAACAACTGGTTCAAAATTGAGAAAGGAGTAAGACAAAGGCTTGCTTATTTAACTTATATGCAGAGTACATCATGTGAAATGCCAGGCTGGATGAATCACAACCTGGAATCAAGATTGCCGGAAGAAATGTCAACAACCTAAGATATGCAGATGATACCACTCTAACAGCAGAAAGTGAAGAATTAAAGAGCCTATTGATGAAGGTGAAAGAGGAGAGTGAAAAAGCTGATGTAAAACTCAACGTTAAAAAAACTAAGATCATGTATCCAGTCCCATAAGTTCATGGCAAATAGAAGGGGAAAAAGTGGAAGCAGTGACAGATTTTCTGCAGCCATGAAATTAAAAACACTTGCTCCTTGGAAGAAAAACTATGACTAACCTAGACAGGGTTTTAAAAGCAAAGACATCACTTTGCCAACAAAGGTCCATACAGTCAAAGCTATGGTTTTTCCAGAAACCATGTATGGGTGTGAGATATGGACCATAAAGAGGCTGAGCACTGCAGAATTGATGCTTTCAAACTGTGATGCTGGAGAAGACTCTTGAGAGTCCCTTGAGAAATAAGGAGATCAAACCAGTCAGAACTAAAGGAAATCAACCGTGAATATTCATTGGAAGGACTGATGCTGAAGCTCCAATACTTTGGCCACCTGATGAAAAGAGCCAATAACTGGAATAGACCCTGATGTTGGAAAAGACTGAAGGCAAAAGGAGAAGGTAGAGGCAGAGGATTAGATAGTTAGACAGCATCATTGACTCAATGGACATGAATCTGAGCAAATTCTGAGAGATAGTGAAGGACAGAGGAGTCTTGTGTGCTACAGTCCATGGGGTCATGAAGAATGGGACCTGAGTTAGTGACTAGACAACAATAACAAGGAATTTTACTGGATACAATTATGTTTGTGCATCTGCTCTATCCAACATGAAATATTATATTACTAGGTTTCAGTAACATTCTCTGACAATCTTGTTTTTTTTTTAATATTTACTTATTTATTTGGATCACACTGAGTCTTAGTTGAGGCATGTGACTTGTGGGATCTTTACTTGTGGCTTGTGGGAGCTCGTTTCCTGACCAGGGATTGAACCTGGCTCTCCTGCATTAGGAGCATGGGGTCTGTATCAGGGAAACTTTATCTCCAAAAGCAGCTGGAGCAGAGTACTAAGAAACCAGTTGACTTCAAAAGTATTTTTGTTGAATTCAACCTTATTTTGATTCATGTTGATGTATGCCAAAGCCAATAGAGTACTGTAAAGTAAAAATAAATTAAAAAAAATATATATATATATATTATTCAATTTCCATGATAACCTCTATGTATTTCAAATGAGAGTATAATACATGGATTCTTAATAGAGAAGTGATCAATCAGCCCCATCTAAGATCACCATTACAATAAACAAAGAAGACCTTGGCATTGAGTCTTTATTTAATAATACTTAGGCTGGAAAGCCAAGTGGTATCCACTGGATGTTTCCCAGAGGGCTCTAATCAGTCTGTGTGCTTAGAGGATGTCAGGTAGGTGTTTCCTGTTTTACTTCAGGCAGCTATCTTCAAAGAAGCAGCCCAGGGGGAGAGACATGCTTTCCAGTACTAGAATTAATTACATATTCATTTTGTTCCTCAACATTCTAATAGAGGCTGATTTCCAGAGTGGTGCTCAATAGAATGGTCATTCTTAAAGGAGAAATTTTGCAGCAAATTAAAATACAGCACAGAATTTTCATTTCTCTTTGCTACAGAGTCTGAAAAATTGTGGCTACATATGATGATCTACATATACACACTGAAAACATTTGCCAACTCAGTAGAATTTCTCTCAATCTGAAGCTTAATGGTGGATTTGCCCATTATAATTAGAATTAGGTAGTAACACTGTCTGACCTTGGAGTGTCATTGCCCTTCTCTGCTGACTGACTTCAGCAGAAACAGTGATGCAAAGAAAATGGATGGGTAGTACATAATAATAAGATGAGTATCACCAACTATTTGGCTTCTGAATCTTATTAATCATATATTATGTTCTAATGGCAAATGCCCTAAGATTAGGATATGATAAAAAATTGATTACTAGCAAAAGTTATAGGGCTTCCCTGGTGGCTCAGTGGTAAAAAAAAATCCACCTGCCAATGCAGGAGACACGGTCTGGTCCCTGATCCGAGAGGATCCCATATGTTGTGGAGCAACTATACTGAGCCTGTGCTCTAGAGCCTGGGAGTCACAGTGACTGAGCCTGAGCATCCTGGAGCCTGTGCTCTGAAACAAGAGAAACTACTGCAGTGAGAAGCCCATGTACTGTAACTAGAGAGTGAGCCCCTGCTCTTCACATCTAGAGAAAAGCCCACACAGCAAAGACCCAACACAGACAAAATAAATAAAATTTAAAAAATATGTATATTTTAAAAGCTACATATTTATTGCCTTTATTCTTCTTTCTATCTTTTGTTTTTTAATGGTGTAGAATATGTATTTCCAGTAGGTGTTATTACCTCTGTGGTAACCTGAATAAAGGCTTCCAAAAATATCTAGGTCCTACTTCTTAGAGTCTGTGGATGTGATAGCTTATGTGGTAATAGAGACATTGCAGATGCAATTAAGTTAAGATTTTTGAGTCAGAGAGATTATCCTGGATTCTGGGTAGATCAGTGTGGTTAAGACAGTAAAGAATTTGCCTGCAGTGTAGGAGGCCTCAGTTTGATCTCAGCATCGGGAAGATACCTGGAGAAGGGAATGGAAACTCACTCCAGTATTCTTGCCTGGAGAATTCCATGGACAGAAGAGCCTGGTGGGCTACAGTCCGTGGAGTCACAAAGAGTTGGACACAACCGAGGGAGTTAACACTTACACTTATCAGAGGGAAGCAGAGGAAGATTTGACACAAAAGAGGAAGGTGATATGACACTGAAATAAGATGCTATAATGCTGGCTTTGAAACATGGAGAAAGAGGCCATGAGTCAATAAATGCAAGGGGTGCAGTCCTAGAAGCTGGAAGAGGAGAAGGACATTCTTTTAGCATCTCCAGAGGAAGTAGAGCCCTGCCAACAGCTTAGCCCAGTGAACTGCAGACTTCTGTCCTGCAGAAGTGTTAACACAATAAGTCTGTATTTTCATTAAGACATCAAATATTAAGTATTTTGTTATAGTATCCCTCAAGAATTAATACAGCCCCCAAAGGGGTAAAAATTAATTCTTGGGGAAGCAAAAAACATCATATATTACAACAGCTTGTGATCCTCTCAAGCTCAACACTACTCTACAATATCTTATTCCTCAGTATTTTGTTTTGTGGCAATTAGGGAAAAAATATCTGAACTGCTCTTTTTTTTTTTTCCTGTGCTGGGTCTTTGCTGCACACAGGCTTTCTCTAGTTACAGAGAGTGGGGGCTACTCTCTAGTTTCAATTTGCAGGCTTCTTATTCTTGTGGCTTCTCTTGTTGTGGGTCGAGGACTCTAAAGCTCAGGCTCAATAGTTGTGGAACTTGGTCTTGCCCCATGACATGTGGGATCTTCCCAGATAAGGGATCGAACAGGTATCCCCTGCACTGTATGGTAGACTGTTAATCAAGGAAGAGTCTATAACCAAGGAAGCACCCAAACTGCTCTTTAAGGAGTTGAGAATGAAAAACAGGTTGTGAAACAATAGTTCATTGGCAAGCACTGTCAATGACAGTTTGATTCAAATATTGATGCAACACTTTTATTACTCTCAAGGCCCATTTCATCACCATTAGCAGTTAGGTAATGCTATTAGACCAAAGAAGCATTGCTGCCTTGACACCGTTAGACAAAATACATATTACTATCTTGACAGTTGTTCTATACTTTCATTCTAACAACAGAATTTACCAATCCAGAAAAGGCTTGCTGACCACTTCTCTGTGCAAGTAGCCAAATCTCTGCTTCATTTTTAGACACGCATTCTCTGCTATACTCCACAAGACACAGGAATAATTTGGCCCATAAATAGTGTCAATCTATTAATGTGTATGTTTAAAATTGTGTGCCAAAGCCCATTACAAAGTACATTTTAATATTCCAGATTTTAAAAATGCAACACAGGAAGGTCTATGACTATTGTGACAGCCTCAGAAGAGATTGTTTAATCATAATTCTACCTTTGCCATAATTGTTTTAGTGAAACCAAAACTCTATCAGAAACCTATTTCTAATGTACTTTTAGCATTACTGAATAAGTGATGACGAAAAAGCTATGTAAGTAGTTAACCAGTGGATAGCCTTTCTTATGGGATACATTCAGCTTTCACACAAATTGAAAGTTAAAAATCTGGGTATATTAATGTATCTAGTATGATTCAGTCTACAGTATTTTAAAAAATATCTTTATTGATTAAGGATTAAAAAGTATAAGTCAAGATACATATCAACACTCATTATATCACTAAGCTCATTCATTAATTTGCTCTTTCTGCCTTGCTCAAATAAAAGTTTCCTGTAACCTTCAAGAAATTAAGTTCTGAGTAGATTCAGGTATTGTTGACTGTTAGATTAAGCTATAAATTCCCTTAGGAGCATTAAATGCCTGAACAGAATCTTAATCAGGCTAGATCTGCCAACCAGGGTCTTCTCTGGAAAGAGGTCAAGATGTAAAAAACACATTAAAATTGTCCACTAAGCATTCTAGCAGACATGCTGATTGTGCATTCCTATGCCTTCTACCCAGTCAACACAGGGAGCAAAATCTGAGCCTGGGGTGGGAGAAAAATTCTGAAACAGAATCAGGCTATTTATAGTCCAAGAATCAGTGTGTACAAAATGGATTGTGCACTGATCTTTATTCTTATGTTCCAAGAGGCAGAAGTCGGGTGTTTGACCATAATTCACAAGACAGGAAAGAGAAGGGAGAGAGGGTAAGTAGGAAGAGGAAAGAAGGAAGGAAAGGAAAGATAGCTATCTATATATTATATATATAATTCATAAATATAACACATGTAGATATATATATATGATATATACATCAAGTATATACCATACAAGTTCTACATTTTAAAAAAGTAGATTGGTTTTTGCTGCTTATTTTTTTAAAATGCTGAATGATAACTGATAAAGCCCGATTACCTTAGAAACTGTAAAGAAACTACACATGAATATTGAAAAAAAAAAAGATTTTCCAGAGTTGCCATTTCTGCATACTGCTCCAAGGGCAGCCCAGGTGGCTCAGTGGTAAAGAAACCACACGCCAAGCAGGAGATGTGGGTTTGATCCCTGAGTTGGGAAGATCCCCTAGGGAAGGAAATGGCAATGCACACCAGTATTCTTGTCTGAAAATCCCATGGATAGGGGAGCCTGGTGGGCTGCAGTCCATGGGATCGCAAAGAGCTGGAAATGACTTGGTGACTAAACAACAACATCTTGCCCCAAGCAAAGCTCTCTAGCCGTTTCTAACATTAGCTTGACCAAGATGAAGTTTCCCATTTAATTCTATATTTGGCACCAGTTTAATGACTGGTTGTTATACAGGAAGTTGATCCAATTGTCATTATCAGGCCAGAAGTTTATGCCTCTTCTTATTGTCTAATGCAGAAAGAAATGATTCACAAATGAAGATGGTAGTATTTTGAACCTGTGTCCTAATGCTGTCCAACATCTGGATGCAACATTTACACATGCCTTCAATTTTGAAGTTTTCCCTAGAATGTTTGGGATTACGGAGATGCTGGTCCTTATTACCTCCCCAAAATAATGACAAAAAAAGACTAAAATTATTTTTGACTAAAGATCAACTGATGTTGTTTTGAGAGCTATTTAAAAGCTGTTCTGTTATTTCTTATTGACAAATACAACAACTCAACTTTCCAAATCATAGGAAAAAGGTATTTTCAACTCTTAAAAAGAGAAATTATCTGCAGATGACAAGAATCTACTTGCTGGCTACAAGGACAACCCGGTAGGAATGTGGCAAATGACCATTAGCACCTGCTAGAAACAAACATGGCAGAGCTTTCAAAATTAAAACAAACAAACAACAACAACAACAACAACAAAAACTGGTTTTCTGACTTTAAAAACAAAGAGACATTAAATGTATATGCCCTTACAACAAGGCATGCATTTTAATCAGTGTTCACTGACTCCATGAGCATATGGGATTACAGCAGGCATGCTGATTTTACTGATGTGAATAATGCACTCCTCAGTTAATGGAAACCTGATTCTCCCTTGGGGACATTGTTTCCCCTGCAACTCTCTCGAGCATGGACCTGGAGGTGAGATGGGTGCTCCTCTTGCCTCTCATGCCTGTTTCATTCGTCTTCCTTCTCCTTCACCCCGAAAACTACCCCTGCTTTAAATGTCATGTCATCATGAGATTTTTTAAGTTAGCAAATGTATATTTTTAAAAACCAAATTAACACTAACTTCCTCAAGGGACAGGGTAACAGCAGTAGGAGAGGCTGAGACACTGCATACTATCCACTGCTCAGCACTGTTCTTGTCCCTTATCAAGCACCAACTCATTCTCCCTCATTTTTCTAAGACTTTAGCTCCTGGTTCACTGCCAATGTTTCCTGAACTTCTGGTCTTAATTCCTAGTACTCTCAATATGCATAAAGATGATCTCAATTCCTGGAATTCCTCCTCTTGGGGGATCCGCTCCTGTCAACCACTCATTTTTCCAAGATCATACTTTGGTGACTCACGCTTTTCTAAGTAATTATGTCACCACTTCTCTATCCTCAAATACCCCACACCCCATCTTCCCTCTCTCAGCTGCTGACCTTGCTTCCTTCACTGAAAAACTTGAAGCAATCTGAAAAGAACCTGCAAAGACTCTCTTCACTCAAACCTGCGAGGGTACCAGCGATGCACCCACAAACTCCTCTTGTCCTGGCTATCTACCATAGAAAAATGAATACTTATGTTCACAATAAAATATAAATGTACATGAATGTATATAGCAGCTCTATTTGTAATTGCCCAAATCTGAAAATAACCCAAATGTTCTTCAATAGGTGAACTGATTAAAAAGTAAAAACTGTGGTTTATGCATATGGCAGTATTTGACAATAAAAAGGAAGGAACACAACAGACATACATACAACAACTAGATGAATCTCAGAGGCATTATGCTGCGGGAAAGAACCCACTCTCAAAGGTTACGTACCATACAGTCCCATTTACATGATATGCCTAAAAAGACACAACTATAGTGATAGGAACTAGATGACTGACTGTCAGAGATTGAAGAGGGGACGTTATGACTGCAAAGGAGTAGAAGAGGAGATGGGAGATTTTGGGGGTGAGAAAACTTCTGCATCCTAAGTGTGGTTACATAAATCTATATTTGTTAAAATTCACAGAATTATCCACACATACATTTTAAAAAATCTGTGACCCTGTAATTTTAAATTAGTCTTATAAACAAACTCATTACTGTAAATTATTATTCCCAAAGGTACAATGAAATCACAATAATTCAAAAGTGAATTGTTTGAATATTGTTGAACTTTGCTTTCAAATTCTTGATGATGGTAATATGATGGTAACAGGGATGTCTGTTTACTGCAGCTCAGCAAGTGTGGGACAGAAGCAAGGACTCTTAACCATGCCTGGTTTAGGACAACAGTCTGACTGCTTGGTGGACAAGTTGTTAGCCTCTCGGTCTCACCCGTAAAGAGGGGACAGAAACAGTACTTGCCTCATAAGTTTAAAAGAATTAGGTGAGATAATTGAAGGAATGTAGAATGCTGAGTATTGTGCTTGGTACATGATAAGCTCTCATAAATGTTAGTTAGGTATCATATTATTTAAACCAATTAAAAAGAATGAGCATTCTTTTAAAATTAAATTTAAAAGATCACTTTTTGACACTTTACAACATTCCAGGGAGGTGTGAGGTCCATTCCCAACAAGTACAAAGAGCAGGAAAGAAACTGAAATATTTCAGGGAAATAACTTTTCAGCTATGGCCAAGGCATGCCTTTACAGAATGGAAAGTCATCATTCATTGGAAGTGTCAATCTTACTTAGCTGTGTGTAAATCCAGCTCTCACTGACCAATCATTTAACCAGATCTCAGACACTATAAGAAAAGCTTTGTTATTACTGGAAGCCTTAATTTAAATAGTTCAACTTCTCCCCGCCAGTAAGCACATTCAATGTTGTACTGAGAAATAATGCAGTGACCCTTTTGAGAACCAGCCAGGTACAGCAGGCTATTTACACTGATAGTATTTAAAAACACCTAGAAGACTCTCCTCTTGCAACCTATGGGCTTTTAAACATGTGATGTTTCTTATTTTGGTGTCAGGATGTCAGCCATTACTTCTTGCTGTCAGAAGGTGCTAGGGCCTTCTGACAGTAGACCCCAATACATCTTTCTACATTTATTGTTTCTGTCTTGCTGTGTGTAAATAAGTCTGATTACCAAACTTTGAGACAATAAATAACACTAACATAGTCCTCTACTTCTTGTGAAGCACTTTCATAAAAAAATATAAATATAAATATCATGAGAAGTAGGAGAGGTGTTATTATAATGTTTATGCGGAGAAGGCAAGGGCACCCCACTCCAGTACGCTTGCCTGGAAAATCCCATGGACGGAGGAGCCTGGTGGGCTGCAGTCCATGGGGTTGCTAAGAGTTGGACATGACTGAGCATCTTCACTTTCACTTTTCACTCTCATGCATTGGAGAAGGAAATGGCAACCCACTCCAGTGTTCTTGTCTGGAGAATCCCAGGGAACGGGGAGCCTGGTGGGCTGCCGTCTATGGGGTCGCACAGAGCCAGACATGATTGAAGTGACTTAGCAGCATGTGGAAAATGAGAAGTTTAATCACACATCTGATTGATTGTTTAGATGTTTTCTTGCTTAGTCACAGCAGGTACCATCTATCTGGGGTTTTAATGAGACTAAGATGAGGGTAATTTACTGTACAAAATGTTCTATGGTTTTTTAGTCCATGTGAGCTGCTCTAACAATAACACAATAGGCTAGGTGGCTTAACCAGACATTTATTTCTCAAAGCTCTGGCGACTAGGATGTCTAAAATTGAGGCACCAGCAGATTCAGTGTCAGGTAAAGGCCCACTTCCTGGTTCAGAGTTGGCCACCTTCTTGCTGCGTCCTCACATAGTAGAAGGGGTAAGGGAGCTTCTCTGCAGTATTTATAGAGTCTCATTCATGAGGGCTCCACTCTCATGACCTAATCATCCCCAAAGGCCCTACCTCCAGACAGCATCACATCAGGGATTAGGTTTCAACATATTAATGCTGGGGGAACACAAACATTGAAGTCGCTCAGTCATGTCCGACTCTTTGCGACCCCATGGACTGTAGCCGACCAGGCTCCTCTGTCCATGGGATTTTCCAGACAATAGTACTGGAGTGAGTTGCTATTTCCTTCTCCAGTGGATCTTACCGACCCAGGGATGGAACCCAGGTCTCCTGCATTGTAGACAGACGCATTACCGTCTAAGCCACCAGGGAAGTCATCCATAGTACATGTTGTCTAAAACACAGCTCACTATCTCTGGAGATACTAAGCTATAGAAGAAAGAGTTTCTGAACACACGAGTTGCCTTAGCATTGAAAACAACCACGCAGTGATGAATTTTTGTTCCCTGATGCTTTCAGGTACCCAAGCATCTGACTCATAGCAAGCACTGAAGAGACCTCTGTTGAATAAATTAATGTATGATTTCATAGCAGAAAATCTAAGAAGATGAAAATCCTAATATAAGAAACTCAAACCCTACATCCAGCAGTTCACATTTTCAAAAATTTCCAGTGGGATAAAGATAGTCACTACTATGTGGTTAAAGAGCAGACACACATTTTTAAGAGACCCTGGATGTCAGTCTAAGAAGGTAACCAGGATGCTCAGGCATCCTGAAACCATGTCACATGAGGAAGTGCTAGTGGATCTAGATATGTTTAGTTTGAAAAAGAGAAAATAAGACTGCTCTTTCCAAATATTTTAAGTTGTTGGACATGGGCTAAAATTGTCAAGTGGAATAGAAAACTTAAAAAAAAAATGTATTTTCTGTAGATCCAGTGGCTAGAAATATGATCAGTTAGTGAAAAGTACAGGGAATCAATTTTTCACTGAACAAAACAGGGCAGTTTAACAATTGGAGCTGCCAAGCACCAGAATGGGCAGTCTTGGGAGGGAGCTGGAAGACACGAGTGAGCAGTAATTTAACATTTCCCATGTGCACGGCGGTGGACATAGGCCCTGTATAATGAATAGGACTTTACATTAGTATTACCATCTCCAGGTCAGAAGTGAGGAAAGTGATGCTTACAGAACAAAAGTGACTTGTCCGATATCACACAGTTGCTAAGTGGCACATCTGGAATTCAAACCAGAGGTAGCTAACTCTTAACATAAGTTATTTCTGTTCAGTTCAACTCAACAAACATTCTTTTTTTAATGTCTGCTTTTGACCAGGAACTATATTGAGTCCTGGGAAATACCAAGATAAATGACAGACAGAAGACAGTCCCTTCCTTGGAAAGATTCAGAGTTTACCATCGCCACAGTGCTAGAAGTATCTGAATAAAGGCTACATGACCATTAGCCTTTAATGGAGACTGGAGAAAGAATTACTGATCTGGGAGTAGTCTTTATCAAATAATCATTTAAGGTGCCTACATCCCCAAATTCATACATGTGGCTATAATAGATTCCTGGAAATTGACCTGATATATTATAAAATCTGATTATTCCACTGAGGGGAAAATGGAGCTTCAGATGTGATAAAAATCATATGAATTAAGCAACTTTTGAAATATAAAATGACCATATCCTAATGTTCAAATAGGCAACATTTTGTTACTGGACTTGAAGGATTAACATTTAATTTGATTAACTCCCATTTGGTCCTTTGACTGGGTGACATTTTTCCTTTATACTCCCTGTCCTTAAAAATCTTATTTACTTCCCTGGTAGCTCAGATGGTAGAGCATCTGTCTACAATGCAGGAGACCTGGGTTCAATCCCTGGGTGGGGAAAATTCCCTGGAGAAGGAAATGGCAACCGACTCCAGTACTCTTGCCTAGAAAATCCCATGGATGGAGGAGCCTGGTGTCCATGGGGTGGCAAAGAGTCAGACACGACTGAGCGACTTCACACTTTCACTCTTTAAAAACACATACAATAATTCTGTTTAAATGTCTAAAAAATGAAAATTACATGAAAAATCTAAGTTAGGTTTTACAGTCACACATAGTGCTGGAGCTTTTCAACAACTAAAGCAATAATAAAAACATATTGTAATTCCTACCGTCTGATTCATATCTCAACAGAAAGAATTTTCAAGGCAATAAATTCAGAGAGGTATTTACCTAATGTTTCTTTAACCTAAAAATATGGACCTACATAATAAATGATATCTTCAATGATATTTTCATGGAGGATTCATAAAGTTATTAATGATAACAGTTTATATTTATTATATATTCACTATACAACAAAATAATCTTTAACAAATACCACAAGTATAATTTTAAAACTTTTAGCAGAGCTGAGAATAGAATATTGATTTTCTGACATCTAATTCGGAAATGTTTCCATTTTTTTCACTATACTATCCTATACATACCACATATAGAAAAGAATTTGGCCATGGAATTACAGATACATACACACACACACATGTATGTGCATGCATGCATGCGTGCAAATGTGAATGTAAAATGTCCGTAACACACACAGCACACATACAAACACAGGTACCTTTACCAGTATTAATGATTCTATTGAAATCAGAGATTAGTCCTTTTAATAAATAAAAATAATTCTATTAATTAACTTATCAAATTCACACAGCACCTGTCGAGCTGATGATTTATTGTTTTACATTGGTTATCTTTGTCTACTTCTCATGGTCCTATCACGTCTCTCAGTCACTATGCACCCATCCATACCCAGAATACAAAAAGACAAATAAAACTAAGCCTACAATAAAAACAAACCTGGGATTTCAATTTAACACGTCATCAAAAGTCTATATCAACATACCAAGAAATAGAATGTATTCCTTTTCTCCTTTTTCAAATGTACTCAACCCTGCATGCTAATAATAATTTTATTAGTGACATTAAAATCTAAGGTCTGCATGAAAAACAGCAGGGCTCCAGGGTGTTGTAATACCACTCACTAGCTTTCAGCCCATCAGAAAGAATATTAACAGAACCACTATTGGCACACTTAGAAAACCAGGAAACTG
Organism: Neotragus pygmaeus; assembly: GCA_006410875.1. NCBI lineage: Eukaryota > Metazoa > Chordata > Mammalia > Artiodactyla > Bovidae > Neotragus > Neotragus pygmaeus. The sequence continues at coordinate 486,680 of SJYV01033478.1, forward strand.
ACAATCTGTTTTTTTTCTTTTAGTTACCAACAAACCCAAATGGCTATAGTGCCTTGAGCTGTTTTAGACTGACAAAATACATAAATTTGGATGTAATAAGTTATTCTCTTACTGCAAATCAACTATCGAAAATGCAAAGAAATCAAAGGATTATAACCAAGTAACCATTCAGCAATTCCCTAAATTGTGAGCCTTATGATACTCCAATACCCAGCCAAAAAAAAAGTCTAAATTAATGTTTCTTAAAGTGTGGTCTCTTTGTGCTGTGAATCTGTTAGAAATGCAAATTCTTGAATTCCACCTAGACTTTGAATCAGAATTTTAGGGGGTGGAGCACAAGACTAGGTTTTGATGAGTTGTCTAGGTTTCTCTGGTGCTCACTAAAATTTGAGTAATGATCTGAATGAAGGGGTTCTCAGCATTTTGTTTCCTTTATGGCCTCAGTTCGTTTCTACCTTGCATGCTCATTCATAACCAACTCCTGTTGCTTATCATAAGCCTACTCCTTGGAAACTGCAATCAAGCACGGTGTAAGTGAGGATGCTCTGTCAATCCCCATTGTCTTGCATCAACAGAAAAACATCTGTGGATACCCTTTCCTCAACCTTTGCTATTCTTCCCTCAGCCACAACTGCCACGCACAAGAGGGGGTGTGCAGCTTTCAGAAGATCCATCCAATTGGCAACCAAAACTGCCGGACTCACTGGTTTCAGTCCTTCTATACAAACCACCTGCACATCGGTCCCCAAGGCACAGGTTGCCCATGTCACAGCCCCCCTGCCAACCTGCTATGTGAGCTGCTGTTCATGGTGGCTGAGGGCCCTGCCTGTGGATGTTTTGCATTTTGCTTAATCCAGGAAGGTAGCCTATGGCACCTTGAGTCCGCTTGGAGGAGGAGGTCTGGTACTCCAAAGGATAATAAGTGATGATGAAAACCCACACATACAGATGCAACAAATGAAGGACTGGAGACGGGCTTTGTTTTTAACAATCGTTTAGGAAAGTGAGGCAGAGTGTCCTGAAAACTCTCATGTTCTTCTCGGTTCCCAACACTAAATTCCCCTTGGTTGGCTCCTTTCTTTGTCTCCAGAGTCATACTGCTATATTTGGGGCATGCCCGAAGGCAACAAACTAGGTAAAGCAGATACTTTACTGTCAATATTCACTGACTTCATCGTAATATAGACGCAGGCTACTGTACATTATTGATTAAGTAAATTTGGGGCAACTTATATCTCATAATAATGAAACTTTACTTGTAATAGTCCACTAATTTCAAGAGAAGGGCATTAGTGGGTTGCTCTGGATGCATTTCACAGTATCAAACAATTTTTTCATCCAACGTTTTTCTATTATTATGCTCAGTTAATGAGCCTACTTGGTAGTGTAACCGGCATTGTTCTTTAACCTCCACTGCACTGGTGTAGGAATTAGAGGATGCCTGCACCTCTTCCACAGCTTTCTTAATCAAAAAATGGAGTGAACAATTTAATATGAAGTTTTCGAAACTCCTCCTAAAAGGGCAGTGGATGAAGCTGCTTTTGGCTATTTCTGTCCGCAGGATCACCTCCTCCGCGCAGGGCAGAATGACTCTGCCACTCTGAAACCATCTGGCATGAGACGCTGCTAAGTACAAAGCTGAAGGGAAAGAGTGAGTTCAGGGGAGGCCCTGGGAATGCAGAAGTCTCCTAATCTGATTCATACCAGCTATAATTTGCTGCTTGTCTACAACCAGTAAAACAGTTTATGGTTCTCTAACGCCAGACTCTCAGACTCCCTCAAAACACTCCTCTGCCAGCCTCTCTCCCTCAGTCAGGAGAGTCCTGTGCTAACACCACTGTCATTTTGAATTAGTGCTGACACTGAGCATAGGAGCCAACCGTTCCTCTCCACATTGTATTGAAACAGGTAAAGGGAAGGAAGTGTTAAGGTCACTATATTTTTTAAACACCTCTGCAGAAATAGCAAAACCAGGTCCCAAGTACTCAATAAATAAAGGCTTCAATTCTCAACGAATGATAAGAGAGAGAAAAGCTCACCTCAGAACAAGCTTGCATTTCACTAAAAAAGCAGAAAAAATTGCTAGCATTGACATTATGTGCTTCTTGTTTAATATAGCGCCTCTGATTAGTGAAAAAGTTTTACTCCTCTTTCCTACCAAGAATTTTATCTTCTTTCTCCCACAGCTCTCTCACAGGGAATATGTTTGCTATTTGTTTACCTCCTTCAGATCCTGCACGACGGCTGTGAGCCTCTCATTTTCTGCCTGGACATTAGTGACCACAGCCCGGCTCTGTTTCAGTTCGTTCTGCATATCCAAGATCTTCCCCAGATAGTAAGCTTCCTTTGATGCTGACTCCTGCAGAAGCGTTTCCTCCCGAGTCTCTCCATCCTCAGCAACCTTACGGTGGATGGAGAAGGACTGCCCAAACGCCTGCAGAGGATTTGGAAAGAGAAAGATCACAAAATGAAATGCACCACTGCACTACTCAACTGAACTGGGAACATGATTCATTTTGCTTTGTGTACAAGAAAATCTATTCAGCAAGACTTTCAGAAGTAAAAACTACATGGTTCATGTAACAGGCCAGCAGCTCTCACTGACACTTCAAATAATTCAATTTAACAAGGAGAAAGAAAAATTTTAAATATTTTGCTAAAATATAGATATAATGTGTTAAAACTTGAAAAACATTACTGCTTGTTTTATGTTACCATTTTTTAGACAAATCCTATCAAGGAATAGACAGCTAAGCATAATGAGACCATAAAAATTCATATTCTAATTTTCAGTCTAGAAAAAAATCCCCAAAATAATTTTTGAGAAAGAAAATGATAGTTTCATTAGCTTTCTAATACATTACTGGTAAGAATATATCAATTACGAACAATACCTTTAAAAGAGAGAAAACTACCGAACAGCATTCAAACTTCTGGTACCACAAAAAGACATTAAAATGCGATCAATATATAAGAAAACATATCTGTGTACAAAGAAATAAAAAAAAACAGAAATTAATGAAATTGATATGCCACAGTTGGTGAGTGGGAATGGGGTAGAAATAATGAGGGAATGAAATGCTATACAACAGATCACATTTCATAGGAGTGACACTTTTTGAGATTGTCTTATCATATCATTCTGACTCTCAGCATTACAGCATATAGTTTCACATTTTGTTCTTCAGTCGCTCAGTTGTGTCGACTCTTTGCAACCCCATGAACTATAGCATGCCAGGCTTCCCTGTCCTTCATCATCTCCCAGAGTTTGCTCAAACTCATGTCCATTGAGTCGATGATGCCATCCAACCATCTTGTCCTGTCATCCCCTTCTCATCCTGCCTTCTTTCCCAGCATCATGGTCTTTTCCTATGAGTCAGCTCTTTGCATCAGGTGGCCAAAGTATTGGAGCTTCAGCTTCAGCATCAGTCCTTCCAATGAATACTCAAGATTGATTTCCTTTAGGATTGACTGGTTGGATCTCCTTGCAGTCCAAGGGACTCCCAAGAGTCTTCTCTAAACCACAGTTCAAAAGCATTAATTCTTTGGTGCTCAGCTTTCTTTATGGTGTAACTCTCACATCCAAACATGACTACTGGAAAAATGATAGCTTTAACCATATGGACCTTTGTTAGCAAAGTAATGCCTCTACTCTTTATAATGTTTCACGTACCTCCCAAATAAATAATAATTAGGATCAGCCTCTATGTGTCCAAGGACCCAGTGGAACACAAATAGTAACAAATGGACCCAGCTGTACTACAAATGAATAACATGACTATATTGAAAGGAGTTGAGAAAAAAGATCTAACCTGAGTAATTTTGGAAATTGGTATTTTTGCTATACACTGTAAAGCTAAAGACAAAACGAATTGTACCCAAACAATTAGTCTAGTTAGTAAATTTGTTTCTCACAGGGATTATAGAGGCACAATTCTAAAACTTCTTTACATGTATACTAGGTTTGAGGAAATAAGTAAACATATTATGGATAATGAAAGCTAAATTTCTCCCTGCTGGTGAAAGGCATTACAAATAAAGAAAGGGAGAAGGAAACTCGTGGTATTAACTTGTAATTAGAAGTATCAGGATAGTCTTTAATAGGGAAGTAGTTCAATAGATGGAGAGACAAAGGTGCTTATGTGTGGTTGTGTACACAGATTTTCTAGCTCTGTCAGCAAACCTTGCAGCCAGATTTTGTTTCTAAATATCAATCCTCAATTAAAAGAACTAGGGCTCTTTGAAGAAATGACTGAGTCCCTGGCTGGAGCAAAAAGAACTTGGTGCAAGCTGTGGTGCCAAAGAGTAACAAAATGCTTTTAAAAAATGATGTGGATATGTCAAAGGACACAAGAGTCTAACTAAAGAGGCTCCCAAATGGCCAAATCTGGGATAATTGGGGGGAACAAAATAGTTACAGTAGTGAATTATAATCCATAGAACAAAATCAATATTCATGAGTCTACATTGATGTAATAACTGAATATTTAAGGGAAGATGAAACAGCTTTCCTTCACAGTAGAATTCTAATAATTTAATTCTAACAGAAATAAAACATATCAGCATTACTTGGCATATACCAAGTAATAATTATTGCAAGTAAAGATTATCAATGAAATACATGTACAAATATAAATACAATATAAGTATAAATACAAATATGAAATAACAGGCAAAAAATATGATGAGAAACAGGATATTTGCAAAGTCTTAAAGCATTTTCTCCCAAGGTATTCATTAATTCCAATGGGAAAAACAGTAACTTTGCAATGGAGTAACCCAGTAGATCTTAACTAGGTGACCAAAACTTAGTTCAGCAGCAACAAGACATCCTGACATTGTGTACCCTCTGCTCAACACATGAGGCGGGCACAGGGTCATTTCTGTGATATTCTTGCCAAAAATGCATAAGCCAGTTTTTACCACAAAAAAAGCATGAAGCAAATCAAAATGGAAACATTCTACAAAATAATTGGCCAGGAACCTTCAAAAGTATTAAGGTTAGGAAAAAGAAAGAAAGACTTCTCCAGACAAGATGAGACTAAGGAAACGCAACAACTAAATGCAGTACAGGAATCTGGATTGGAGCCTGCCCTGAAAAAAAGATATTAGTAGGACATTTGGCAAAATCAGAATACGCTCTTAATATTGTCTAATAATATTGTAGCAATGTCAATTTCTGGTCTCCATAGTTGTATTCTGGTTACGTTAGGGCAGCTCAGATGGTAAAATATCTGCCTGCAGGTTCAGCCCCTGGGTTGGGAAGATCGCCTAGAGAAGGGAATGGCTACCCACTGCAGTATTATTGCCTGGAGAATTCCATGGACAGAGAAGCCTGGCAAGTTACAGTCCAAGGGGTTGCAAAGAGCCACGCATGACCGAAGTGACTCAGCACACACACACACACACACACACACACACACACACACACACACTTTAAAATTTCAAATGTTATTAAATGATACTTCTGGACTGTGTACAGATCATGAAGAAATAAGGCTGGAATTAACAGAGAAGGATACTCTTGGTGTTTGGCTTCTTCAGTCGCAGGACAGAAAGACATACTTTATTGGAGTAGCCAAGATTCTACATGTGATAATAAACATATAGACTTATGAAGAGATGAAAAATTAACTTTGCAGGTGCCATTGACCTTGCTTTTCCATTGGTAATGATCAGACTCTGTGAGAGCAATTCTGAATTCATTACTCATTAAAAAGCCTTTGGAAAGATGTCTGGCAGCACATCTCTTCATGGTGACCTGGTGACATCTTCAGTAAACCCTCACCCTGGCAAAGGAACCTTAACTATATCTTCTTCTTAGTTTAGTGACTAAGTCATGCCCAACTCTTTTGCTACCCCCATGGACTACACCCCACCAGGCTCCTCTGTCCATGGGATTTTCCAGGTAAGAATACTGGAGTGGATTGCCATTTTCTTTTCCAGTAGATCTGCCCTACTGAGGAATCAAACCTGGGTCTTCTGCATTGCCAGGTGGATTCTTTTATCAGTGAGCCACCAGTGAAGCCCGACTATATACTTTAGAACTAGTAAAATTTAAAATTAGCATGAACTCTGTGTTGAGCACCTCAGCCTGCCTTTTTTTCACAACTACTTCCTCACTTCTATGTAACAGAAAACTTCCACAGGCCATTTTCTTAACTCTGCCTGAGTAAAATCAATAGACTAAGGCAACCTATGGTTCTCACATTATTCTCAGCAAATAGGCAATTCTCCCTTGGTGGCTAAATTGACCCCTATTGGGTTTCAGTCATATGCACAGAACAGATCTTCAAAATACAGTCAAGAATTGAAACTGAAAATACAAATTGATGAATTCATTTTTGAAAAATTCATCTTTGATGAATCCTTAACTCATATTTATTACAGCTCAGAAACTTTAACTGAGCATAGAGGTATCCAAAAGTTAGTCATTATTTTTATGAGGAATGTGCACTTTCACTAGGCCTGATTTAAAACCAGTGTAAGTATGGAAGGTTATCCAAGAACATTTATTATGGTGTAATTTCTTTTTTACTTGAAATGTAAAAATAACACCAATCCAGCACAGGCTACAGATGTTCCATGATCAACATTTGCAAATTCTTTGAGAACTAACATGACTCAGAAAAATCTGCATTAAGGGAGAGCGAAGGAGAAAACACTCCTATTTTGCCCATTCCTAACTGGTAACTGGAATTGGCCATGACAGCCAGCTGACAACTGTCATGCAGCTAATTGTTGAAGCTGATTTACCAGGCCTCTGTGGCTCTGCCACCATTCCAAGTAACTCCTGACAAAGTTGGACCCAAGAGAAGAGAAGCAATCTCTTATAAGTCTTATAAGACTATTGAAGCTGCAAGCTTGGCAGAAATAACAAAACTAGCTTTGCTATTTATAGGCAAACCTAGGGCAGTCATGCTTCTAGTTATATTTTGTTCAGATAGCAAATTCTTTTTAGGCATTGCAGTCATTTCACGGATGATCTTTATCTGAAATTAATTTGAGATAAACTGACATTTCTATACAATTTTAGAATGTACTAGGATTTCTCATCATATGTGTAGCCATAATTCCACAATTATCACCTTTAATATAGTGCATCGTGGTGTATCAGTTGATTTCAACTGTAGGGCAGTTTAAATCCATTAACTATATAATAAGTATACCTTGCTTTCTTATTCTACTCACATGGCCTCTTAATCCAAAGAAAACTGGTATTTTTTACCTTCATATTCAAGACAATATGTTAACCATAAAGCGGAATTTTCATGCTTCTTGTCTTTCACAATATGAAAGACAAAGTTCAGCTAGTATATTTAATAATATCATTTTATCTCTCAAATATGATCCTTGTTTACAGGATTTTCATTCTTTCATCTTAAAAATTGTGACAAAATGGTATACTAGTGAGAGGGTAACAGGCAGGAAGGCCAGGGGTCTCCAAACGGAGGAAATAACTTCCAAGTGTCAGACATTTTTATCTCTCTTAAGCAGCAGGAGGAAACAAACTAGCGATATTTTTTCCTTCTCTATACAAATTTAAAAGGAGGTTTCTATTAAATTCTGTGTTGCCATGACACCTGGTTTCACCTGAAGTTAACTATGCTCAAACCTAGAGATCAGTTCAGTTCAGTTGCTATGTCCGACTCTTTGCAACCTCATGAATTGCAGCACACCAGGTCTGTCCATCACCAACTCCCGGAGTTCACTCAGACTCAAGTCCATCAAGTCAGTGATGCCATCCAGCCATCTCATCCTCTGTCCTCCCCTTCTCCTTCTAACCCCCAATCCCTCCCAGCATCAGAGTTTTTTCCAATGAGTCAACTCTTTGCATGACCTAGAGATAACCAATGCCTTTTTCTTATGGAAATGTTTATCTTAAGCTATGCTAATGTACTATACATTTACCCCAAACTCTGTCTTCAAGTCCATTAGGCCTTTTGGCTCAGAACCTACTTCACAAACCAGTATGTCGCGTCCGAGGCCAGTGGCAGCCGGGAGGAGACACCCCATGTCCAAGGTCAGGGGTGGTGGCCGGGAGGAGCTATCCCACATCTGAGGTCAGGGGCGGCTGGAAGAAGCCANCTTATGGAAATGTTTATCTTAAGCTATGCTAATGTACTATACATTTACCCCAAACTCTGTCTTCAAGTCCATTAGGCCTTTTGGCTCAGAACCTACTTCACAAACCAGTATGTCGCGTCCGAGGCCAGTGGCAGCCGGGAGGAGACACCCCATGTCCAAGGTCAGGGGTGGTGGCCGGGAGGAGCTATCCCACATCTGAGGTCAGGGGCGGCTGGAAGAAGCCACCTCATGACTGAGGCCAGGGGTGGCAGCTGGGAGGAGCCACCTCAAGCCCGAGGCCAGGGCCTGCGGCCAGGAGGAGCAACCCGAGGAGCGGTGGCTGTGCAGGCACATGAGGGCCTAGAGGAGCTGTCCCCACATTGAAGGTCAGGAAGAGCAGCGGTAAGGAGATACCCCTCGTCCAAGGTAAGGAGCAGTGGCTGTGCTTTGCTGGAGCAGCCATGAACAGATACCCCACGCCCAAGGTAAGAGAAACCCAAGTAAGATGGTAGGTGTTGCAAGAGGGCATCAGAGGACAGACACACTAAAACCATTCACACAGAAAACTAGTCAGTCTAATCACACTAGGACCACAGCCTTGTCTAACTCAATGAAACCAAGCNGTTGGCAAAGTAATGTCTCTGCTTTTTAATATGCTCTCTAGGTTTGTCATAGCTTTTCTTCCAAGGAGCAAGCATCTTTTAATTTCATGACTGCAGTCACCATTTGCAGTGATTTTGGAGCACCCTAAAATAAAGTCTGTCACTGTTTCCATTATTTCTCCATATATTTCCATGAAGCGATCAGAGTGGATGCCATGATCTTAATTTTCTGAATATACATCAAAGCTGTATTGTCACCCTGCTTATATGCAGAGTACATCATGAGAAATGCTGGGCTGGATGAAGCACAAGCTGGAATCAAGACTGCTGGGAGAAATGTCAATAACCTCAGATACGCAGATGACACCACCCTTATGGCAGAAAGCAAAGAACTAAAAAGCCTCTTGATGAAAGTGAAAGAGAAGAATGAAAAAGTGGGCTTAAAACTGAACATTCAGAAAACTAAGATCATGGCATCCAGTCCCATTACTTCATGGCAAATAGATGGGGAAATAATGGAAACAGTGGAATCCACACTGGTCCTCAAAAATGCTGACTGAAATGAAATGATTTCTTCTGTTCACAGGATGTCTGACTCGAAAGTGAGTCGCTGTCTACAGCACACCAGGAGTACACAGGAGCAACGGTAAAGAGAACATTCTCAAGATCATGGCCACAGGAAGGACCTCAGGCCTTGGGACTGTGGCTCTAAAGATAAGCCATATCATTACAGAAACATCTGCTTCCTTCAGACTTACCAGACGGAGGAAGGTTAAGAAAGGCACTACTGACCTTAATACACAAACTGTGCTTCTGGCTTTTCCATTAGTGCACAGTGGCTGGAGAGTGCTGTGGGGCTGAGATAGATAAGATTTCACTAAATATTTTCAGGGCCAGGGTGCTGCCTGAGGAGTCCCAAGCAAATAATCACAGATGACATAGCAATGGAGAAAGATCTGTTTATTGGCCTTACTGAAAACAGAAGGAAGAAGGAAAGATTTGAGGGTAGAAAGTCGGGAACCTTTGCAAGCCTTTTCATCACATTTCAGCCTTCACTTCCCCATAACCTCAAACAGAGAACTGCTTTTCCTGTTCTTCAAATTGAGTTCTTTGAATTCATACTCCGTTTCTTTGAATTTGCACAAACTGCTGTGAACAGGCAGCTGGGTAAGCCCACCTCTGCTCACATGACCTTCAGACCAAACACTGTCTACATAGCAGGCTGGGCAGGGTCCTTGGGAACCCTCATTTTCCACAGGCTCCTCTAATCTCAAGGGGCAGTTGTTCTGCAGTGGAGAGGCCACTGGATTTAGACTTGGGGAATCTGGGTTTGCACCTGACATCACCACTTACTTGCAAGTCACTTAACTTCCCTAAGCCTCGGTTTTCTAGATGGTAAAATGGGGGATAATGCTGCCTCATTCAGTNAAATCACTGCAGATGGTGACTGCAGCCATGAAATTAAAAGACGCTTACTCCTTGGAAGAAAAGTTATCACCAACCTAGACAGCATATTTAAAAGCAGAGATATTACTTTGCCGACTAAGGTCCATCTAGTTAAGGCTGTGGTTTTCCAGTAGTCATGTGTGGATGTGAGAGTTGGACTGTGAAGAAGGCTGAGCGCCGAAGAATTGATGCTTTTGAACTGTGGTGTTGGAGGAGACTCTTGAGAGTCCCTTTGACTGCAAGGACATCCAACCAGTCCATTCTGAAAGAGATCAACCCTGGGATTTCTTTGGAAGGAATGATGCTAAAGCTGAAACTCCAGTACTTTGGCTACCTCACGCAAAGAGTTGACTCATTGGAAAAGACTCTGATGCTGGGAGGGATTGGGGGCAGGAGAAGGGGACGACCGAGGATGAGAAGGCTGGATGGCATCACTGACTCCATGGACGTGAGCCTGGGTCAACTCTGGGAGTTGGTGATGGACAGGGAGGCCTGTGATTCATCAGGTCTCAAAGAGTCGGACACGACTGAGCGACTGAACTGAACTGAACAGTCAGGAAATTACACTTCAGCAAATTTAACCAGAACAAATGTAACATAGGGATAAAAAAAGATTACAAAATCTGTACCGTTATTCACTGAAGATGTGATTAATACAAACTACACCTTGACAATGACCTGTAGAAAATCATGTGCAAAATGGCACTGGTCCCCAGATATACTTTGAGTAGTGTTATCCTCAGCCACATGTGTATGTGTTTCCCTAGCAGTGCTTGTCAGTTTAGGGGCCACTGGAATCACCTGGGAAGTTTTTCAAAAACAAAGACACATAGACTCCAACCCCAAATATTCTCAGTTAACTAATTTGGGATAGAGATTCTCAAACATTCTTGGTTCAAGATACACTTGGTGTCTCAAAAGTTTTTTTTTAATGGCACCCCAGGACAAAAGAAATACGAAAGAAGTCCATTTACTAAATAGTTCCAGACAACTTACTAAGTCTTCATGTCCAAATGAGGCACTGTGTATGTTAGTAGCTCAGTCGTGTCTGACTCTTTTCAACCCATGGACTGTAGCCTGCCAGAATCCTCTGTCCATGGAATTTCCCAGGCAAGAATACTGAAGTGGGTTGCCATTTCCTTCTCCAAAATGATGCACAAGCTGTGAAAAGCTAATGTGCAAAAACTGAAAGAAAAAATATTTTAGTTTCATTCTTAAAAAACCACAGTTGCTTAGGAATGGTATACGTGCACCTGTTTGGCTCTGTATAACTTCTCAAATCCTGGAAGCAGAGTGGACTAAGCCATCTTCATTTCCTGTTCCACAGTGATTTTCCTATGGTTTTCCTATCTGCTTTTTATTTAAGCAACCACTGAAAGATCTAGTTTTGCAAAATATTGCATTGTAGAAAAGAATGGAGCAAATCTAACAAGGAAACTGTGACCTGAACTATCTTGAGTTAGTAGTTCATACAGTGTCCAGCGGAGTATCACAGGATTCTCTCGAACATGTACAATATCCCACAGTCCTCTGTGAGTTTGTGGTAGTGCCCCTGAGCACCTATAGATACAATCTGGTAACTACACATCTGGGGTAACACCCAGCCAAACTATTTCTGGTCAGCTCATTTTTAGATTCTAACACAAGGGTTGACCCTGATGATCAGAAAAGACCGTGATGCTTGAAAGATTGAAGGCAGGAGCAGAAGGGTATGATAGAGGACAAGATGGTTGGATGGCATCACTGACTCAATGGACATGAGTTTGAGCAAGCTCTGAGAGATGGTGAAGGCCTGGCGTGTTGCAGTACATGGGGTCGCAAAGAGTTGGACAAGACTAGCGACTGAAAAACAGCATTTTTAGATTGTATCATAAGGGTTGAGAATCACTATTCTAGAGTGTGGGCCAGGAGCTAAATGACCAGCCTATAGATCACACACAGCTTCAACTCTTCCTAACAAGACTGTTAGGAAGTGGCTGCCCTGACTCACATTGCCACCAGCGTCTAAGAGTTCCTGTTGTTCTATGTTCTTACTGTTGACTTTTCGAATTTAAAGTTTTTCCTGCTCTGGGGAGTGTGACATAGTGTGACATCTGGTGGTTTTAATTTGAAAGTGGAGTGAAAGTGAAGTCTCTCAGTCGTGTCCGACTCTTTGTGGCCCCATGGACTGTAGTCCACCAGGCTCCTCTGTCCAGGGGATTTTCCAGGCAAGAGTACTAGAGTGGGTTGCCATTTCCTTCTCCTAATTTCTAATGAAACTAAAGTACTTAGTATTTAGTATAAAGTATATACTTTATTTAGTATAAAGTATTTCATATTTTATTGATCATTCACATTTCCACTTCTGTGTAATTTCTATTCAAGGCTTTTTTCAATTTTCAATAGAGTGCTTTTTACAATCTTTAATGATTTGTCAGCCATATACAAAACAAATATCTCTCCCCAGAATTTATGGCTCGAATTTTCACCCATATCGCAGCATCTTTTGATGAAATCATTGTCTGAAGGACAGTTTCCTGTATCTTTATCATTTTTCAGTTACATGGGTGACAAATACTTTCTGACAGTTCATGGTTTCCACCTCTCCCAGCTCTTTTTAGTGATGTCTTTTAATGAAGTAATATCCTTGATTTTAAAGTAGTCCAATGACCAATCTTGCTTTCTGGCTAGCATTTTTTCCATCTCATTTAATAACTTTTCATCTTCCAAAGTCAAAAAGCTATTCTATATTTCTGCTTATAAAACTTCTATGTAGAGTACATTATGCAGAATGCTGGGCTGGATGAATCACAAGCTAGAAGCAAGATTGCTGGAAGAAATATCAATAGTCTCAGATATGCAAATAGATACCCCTGTAATGGAATAAAAGTGGAGGAACTAAAGAGCCTCTTGATGAAGGAGAAAGAGGAGAGTGAAAAAGCTGGCTTCAAACTCAACATTCAAAAAACTAAGATCATGGCATCCTGCCCCATTATTTCATGGCAAATAGACGGGGAAACAGTGGAAGAGGGACAGACTATTTTCTTGATGGGCTCCAAAATCACTTTGGACAATGACTGCAGCCATGAAATTAAAAGATGCTTGCTCCTTGGAAGGATAGCTATGACAAACCCAGACAGCATATTCAAAAGCAGAGACATCACTTTGCCAACAAAGGTCCATATAGCAAAACTATGATTTTTCCAGTAGTCATGTATGGATGTAAGAGTTGGACCATAAAGAAGGCTGCTGCTAAAGAACTGATGCTTTTGAATTGTGGTGCAGAAGACTCTTAAGGATCCCTTGGACAGAAAAGAGATCAAACCAGTCAATCTTAAAGGAAATAAATCCAAAATATTCATTGGAAGGACTGATGCTGAAGCTGAAGCTCCAACACTCTGTCCACCTGACATGAAGAATGACTCACTGGAAAAGACGCTGATGCTGGGAAAGATTGAGTGCAAGAGCAGGAGGGGACGACAGAGCATGAGATGGCTGGATGGCATCACCGACTCGATGGATGTGAGTTTGACAGAACTCTGGGAGTTGGTGATGGACAGGGAGGCCTAGTGTGCTGCAGTTCATGGGGTCGCAAAGAGTCAGACATGACTGAGAGACTGAACTGAACTGATTTTAGGGTTTATATGGTATCTCTGTTTTCTCATCTGCAATATTACAATATCCCATTTACTTTAGGAAAGAGCTTTTGAAAAGTACAATACTGTGTTTCCTGAGGAAAGGCTCATCAAATTTTTTCTTTGCCAGCATTTTCAATATAAAATAATTCAAACATACAGAAAAGTAGAAAGAACTGTGGCATGAACATCACTCTGTATATCACATCTAATTTCTATCATTTCCATCACATTCTTCATACTTTAAACCATCTTATTTTTTTGATGCATCTGTTGCAGGCTTCAGTATCCTTTATCTTCAAACATTTCAGCATGCTTATCCATTAACTAGAGTTAAAATTTATTCATTGTTCTTTTATTGAGGTGACATTTATATTCAATGAAATACACAAATCTTAAACAGGACAATTCTGAGTTTTGACAAATGTATACACCTGCATAATTTGAACCCTTATCGAGAGGTTACCATACCCAGAAAAGACTCTCTCCTATTCCTTCCTAGTCATGCACCACCCACACTGTTCAGAATTTTTCACTCTAGTCTTACCTGTCCTAGAATTCTATCTAAATAAAATCATACTGTGTGTCCTATATATGTATGTGAAAGACTTCTTTTGCTTTAAATGTATTTTAGACTGATTCATATGTGCATGTAAATAAGTAGGTTGTTACTTTTTACTGCTGAGTAGTATTCCATTTCGGAGAAGGCAATGGCATCCCACTCCAGTACTCTTGCCTGGAAAATCCCATGGATGGAGAAGCCTGGTAGGCTGCAGTCCATGGGGTTGCTGAGTCAGACACGACTGAGTGACTTCACTTTCACTTTTCACTTTCATGCATTGGAGAAGGAAATGGCAACCCACTCTAGTGTTCTTGCCTGGAGAATCCCAGGGATGACGGAGCCCAATGGGCTGCCGTCTGTGGGGTCGCACAGTCGGACACGACTGAAGCAACTTAGCAGCAGCAGCAGCAGTATTCCATTTGGAAATACTATTCTGTTGAACACTTGTTTCAGTGTTGGCTTTATAGATAAAGGTGCATTGAATGTTGCTGTTGTTGTTCTATCATTCAGTCATGCCCGACTCTTTGCAACCCCAAGTAGTTCAGCAAGCTAGACTTCTCTGTCCTTCACCATCTGTCAGAGCGTGCTCAAACTCATGTCCATTGAGTTGGTGATACCACCCAACCATCTCATCCTCTGTCATCCCATTCTCTTTCTGCCTTCTATCTCTCCCAGCATCAGGGTCTTTTCCAATGAGTCAGCTCTTCACATCATGTGGCCAACATATTGGAGCTTTAGCATCAGTACTTCCAATGAATATTCATGGTTGAGTTACTTTAGGATCAATTGATTTGATCTCCTTGCAATCCAAGGGACTCTAAAGAGGCTTCTCCAACACCCTACTTCAAAAGCATCAATTCTTCAGTGCTCAGCCTTCTTTACGGTACAACTCTCACATCCATAAATGACTTCTGGAAAAACATCGCTTTAACTACTCAGACCTTTGTTGGCAAAGTAATGTCTCCGGTTTTTAATATGTTGTTTAGGTTTCTCATAGCTTTTCTTCCAAGGAGCAAGCGCCTTTTAATTTCATGGCTGTAGTTACCACCCGCAGTGATTTTGGAGCCCAAGAAAATAAAGTCCATCACTGTTTCCATTGTTTCTCCATCTATTTGCCATGATGGGTGCTTTTATGGGTACTTTTATGAATATATGTGTTCAAAAGAAGAAGGGGTAGCTTGTACCAACTAAATTTTATATATTATTTAAATCTTGAAATATCTCCATCAAACTGGATATCTCTTCTAAAGTACACTAATGGCAATAAAAACATGTTTCCTAGAAAAGGAGTGAATCCACATTGACTCCACAGACACACTGAAATTTAGTCAGTGAATACATAAAACCTAGGGGCTTTCCCTTTATGTAAGTGATATAATGATCACTTCCTATATGATCAATGCAAAGACACAGAGGAAAACAACTGAATGGGAGAGACTAGAGATCTCTTCAAGAAAATTAGAGATAACAAGAGAAAATTTCATGCAAAGATGGGCACAATGAAGGACAGAAATGGTATGGACCTAAGAGAAGCAGATTATTAAGAAGAGGTGGAAAGAATACAAAGAATTATACAAAAGAGATCTTAATGACCCAGAAAACCATGGTGGTGTGATCCCTCACCTAGAGCCAGACATCTTGGAGTGCAAAGTCAAGTGGGCCTTAGGAAGCATCACTACAAACAAAGCTAGTGTAGGTGATGGAATTCCAGCTGAGCTATTTCAAATCCTAAAAGATGGTGCCGTGAAAGTGCTGCACTCAGTATGCCAGCAAATTTGGAAAACTCAGCAGTGGTCACAGGACTGAAAAAGGTCAGTTTTCATTCCAATCCCAAAGAAAGACAGTGCCAAAGAATGTTCAAACTACTGCAAATTGTACTCATCTCAGACACTAACAAATTAATGCTCAAAATTCTCCAAGCTAGGCTTCAACAGTACACGAACTGAGAACTTCCAGATATACAAACTGGATTTTAAAAAGATAGAGGAACCAGAGATCAAACTGCCAACATCTATTGGATTGTAGGAAAGGCAAGAGAATTCCAAAAGACTATCTACTTCTGCTTCATTGACTATGCCAAAGCCTTTGACTGTGTGNTATGCCAGCAAATTTGGAAAACTCAGCAGTGGTCACAGGACTGAAAAAGGTCAGTTTTCATTCCAATCCCAAAGAAAGACAGTGCCAAAGAATGTTCAAACTACTGCAAATTGTACTCATCTCAGACACTAACAAATTAATGCTCAAAATTCTCCAAGCTAGGCTTCAACAGTACACGAACTGAGAACTTCCAGATATACAAACTGGATTTTAAAAAGATAGAGGAACCAGAGATCAAACTGTCAACATCTATTGGATTGTAGGAAAGGCAAGAGAATTCCAAAAGACTATCTACTTCTGCTTCATTGACTATGCCAAAGCCTTTGACTGTGTGGATCACTACAAACTGGAAAATTCTTAAAGAGATAGGAATATCAGACCACCTTACCTGCCCATTCAGAAACCTGTATGCAGGTCAAGAAGTAACAGTTAGAACCAGACAGGGAACAAAGGACTGGGTCAAACTGGGAAAGAAGTATGTCAAGACTGTATTTTGTCACCCTGCTTATTTTACTTATATGCAGAGTACATCATGTGAAATGCCAGGCTGGATGAAGCACAAGCTGGAATCAAGATCGCCAGGAGAAATATCAATAGCCTCAGATATGCAGATGACACCACCCTTATAGCAGAAAGTGAAGAGGGACTGAAAAGACTCTGAAAGAAGGTGAAAGAGAGTAAGAAACTGGCTTAAAACTCAACATTCAAAAAATGAAGACCATGGCATCCGGTCTTATCACTTCATGGCAAATAAATGGGGAAACAATGGAAACAGAGAAAGACTTCATTTTCTTGGGCTCCAAAATTACTGCAGATGGTGACTGCAGCCATTAAATTAAAAGATACTTGCTCCTTGGAAGAAAAGCTATGAAAAACCTAGACAGCATGCTAAAAGCAGAGACATCACTTTGCCAACAAAGGTTTGGATAATCAAAGCTATGGTTTTTCCAGGAGTCATGTATGGATGCGAGAGTTGTACCATAAAGA
This sequence comes from Neotragus pygmaeus, assembly GCA_006410875.1. NCBI lineage: Eukaryota > Metazoa > Chordata > Mammalia > Artiodactyla > Bovidae > Neotragus > Neotragus pygmaeus. The sequence goes on from SJYV01033478.1 coordinate 504,055, forward strand.
AGGCTGAGTTGATGCTTTTGAACTGTGCTGTTGGAGAAGACTCTTGAGAGTCCCTTGGACTGCAAGGAGATCAAACCAGTCAATCCTAAAGGAAATCAATCCTGAATATTCATTGGAAGTACTGATGCTGAAGCTCCAATAGTTTGGCCACTGATACAAAGAGCCAACTCATTANAGCATATTAAAAAGCAGAGACATTACTTTCCAACAAATGTCCATCTAGTCAAAGTTTTGGTTTTTCCAGTCATGTATGGATGTGAGAGTTGGACTGTGAAGAAAGCTGAGCACCGAAGAATTGATGCTTCTGAACTGTGGTGTTGGAGAAGACTCTTGAGAGTCACTTGGACAGCAAGGAGATCCAACCAGTCCATCCTAAAGGAAATCATACCTGAATATTCATTGGAAGGATGGATGCTCAAGCTGAAACTCCAATACTTTGGCCACCTTATGCAAAGAACTGACTCATTTGACAAGACATTGATGCTGGGGATGACAGAGGATGAAATGGTTGGATGGTATCACCAACTCCATGAACATGAGTTTTAGTAAGCTCTGCGAATTGGTGACGGACAGGGAATCTTGGCATGCTGTACTCCATGGGGTCGCAAAGAGTCAAACATGATTGAATGACTGAACTAAACTGAACTGAACTCTGTAGTCCAAACTCATAAGTTCACTGTGGAAGAAACTGAGCCTCAAAGAATTTAAATAACCCGCCCAAATTCATATAGACATATATAGAGAGTGGACAACACAAATATCTAGATATTTTGCTCTGAATCCAATGTTCTTTCATTGCATGACTCAGCTCCTTGAAATAGTCCTTTAAAGTAGAAAAATTTAGCCTTTTATAATACTTGCAAATGGTTCCCAGCATTGCAAGCACCTCTACAAATTAATACAGAAATTTAAGCAAGGTTATCAACTCTAACACCTCACATACTTCACAATGCGAAACTCAGAAATGAATGTGAAGACTCATTTTACATTTATTTTATTTCACAAAAGAACACATTTATCCTTTGGGGAAAAAAGGTCCATTCCACCATTTGCCCTTCTGTACTTTACATTTGGAAGCTCATTAACATATACCCTTCATCTCAATTTGTTCTAGAAAAGAACTTTGACTAGTACTTCCAATGTCACAACCATCACCAATGAAACATTATATAAAGACATAGTTATTTTTGATGCTCGCTTTTATGGCTCCTAGTCATCCAGAAAGTGTCTACTTCAGACAATTTGTTGGTTTTATGTTTGGATTGCTGAGATAGTGGTAAGATTTATAATACATCACATAGCCAAAAAAATCTTTCTACTCTCAACGCTATGTGGTCCAATAAGGTAGCTATTCGCCACTACATGTGGCCATTTAAATTTAAACTAATTAAAATTAAATAAAAAATTTAAATCAATTCTTTGTTCACTTATTTATATTTCTACAGTAGAATTGTTCATGTACATTAGCAATTTTGGGTGTATGTTGTATTTGGCCACTTCGTTACAATATGTACATCACACCAGTAAATGCGTATCATTAAATAAACCCGGAAAGCAAGGTTATACTGATAAGGATAGCGTAACACCAAACCATGGAACCACAGAATCTCAGTGTCTTACTTAACACAACAAAGGTTCACTTGTTCTAACCCATAGTTCAAAGTAGATGTTTCTGGATAGATGGTTCTCCTGGATACTGTCTCTGAGCAGTGATTTGATGAGACAGGCTCCTCTGTATTCACCTAGTCAATATTGAGAGAGAGTGAGAGGAAATGGATTTTTTCAGATGTATGGGAGCTAGGTCCAAACATGCCACATGCCACTTCTTCCCATAATCCACTGGGCATAAATAGTCTCCTGGCTTCACACATATGTAAAGGGGTTGAGAAAGGTTATCTTCCAATAGACTGAGACAGAAAATAAAATGAGGTGGTGAGTATACAGGGCTGTCTCTGCCATAGAAGTCAGAAACATTCAGATCTTATCACAAACAGATGAGAACTTATTTATAGCAAGTCTCAAGATTTCATAACTGTAATAAACTATGTCCTTATTCAAACGTATTCGTTGTCCCTCACCATGGAATAATTATACATCCCTGACCTACTGACACCAAGCCTCACTGTTCCTCTCTGCAGGACTACACATCCCCAGAGCGGCCATCTGACTGGGTTTGGAAATGTGTGAGGCATGACATGCATCCCTTTCAAGCAGAGGCTTTAAGATATGCCACGTTGCCACCTTTTTCTCCCTCAGAGAGGGACTGCTCCTTCAGCTCATGTCTCAGAATGACACTGACGTATTAATAGAGTCTTAAATTTCCTGCAATGGAGGTACAGCATGAAAGTTAAACCTTTGTTGTTTCCAGTCTCTAAAATGCTGAAGTTTGAAGAAAATTTAATGGGTTCATAAACTTTTTACACAACAATGAAAATCAAGAAATCAAGAGGATTTAGCTACCTAATTTATCTACTTACTTCCAAGGTTTCAGACAAAAGGAGTCTTACAACAAAAGGATTTTTATCATTCTCGTTTTGGTTTTCTACACTCTAAGTCTCTTTGCTGTTATTTTAAGCAAATTCTCCTGAGGTATTCACCTAGGATGGAAAACAATCATATTTCATATAATACTTTTGTTACAGTCAATTACTGATTATTCAAGGCCACAGAGTAGCAAGAGATCAGTGTACCATGAAATCGAATCAGTAAATATGTTTTCTCCATACAAGGCACTGCATTAGATACCATCAGAGTGGCTCAGATGGTAAAGCATCAGCCTGCAATGTGGGAGACCCAGGTTTAATCCCTGGGTCAGGAAGATCCGCTAGAGAAAGAAATGGCAACCCACTCCAATATTCTTGCCTGGAAAATCCCATGGACAGAGGTAGGCAATAATCCATGGGGTTGCAAAGAGTAGGACATGACTGAGTGACTTCACTTTACAAGAACCTAAAATGTCAGCTTTCTTTTCAACTAATAGCAAAATGGCCTCACAGCCTGTAGAAACACAGAAAATAAGAAAATTAATACAGATTTTTTTCAAATCCATTGAACAAATAAAACTCTGTGGATAATAGCCACCAAATTTCATGATAAATTATAATAATACTTTTAATTCTCCTTCATTTCCAACCTTTTGGTTTTCTCAAAACAATTCTAAAACTTCTCATGAATGGAAATACTACAAATCTCATGTATTTTCTATGCACATGTATTTTCTTTGCAGTGGGGACTGCAAAGATCCTTTTCTTTGGGAATGAATCATCTGCTTAGGACAGAAATTTACATAAACAAAAACTGGAAAACTATAATACAGAATGTAATTGTCTGTACCTTAGGAAATTGAGTTTTTCTCCTTCCTATAAAATCATAAGGGTATATTCAGATATTTACCACCAACCTCTTTGAACCTGGGCTTCCCTGGTGGCTCAGCTGGTAAACAATCCACCTGCAGTGTGCGAGACCTGGGTTTGATCCCTGGGTTGGGAAGATCCCCTGGAGAAGGGAACAGCTATCCACTCCAGTATTCTGGCCTGGAGAATTCCCTGGACTACAGTCAACAGGGTCGCAAAGAGGTGGACACGACTGAGAGACTTTCATTTTCAGTAACTTTTCCTTGAATCTGATTGTTAATGTACAGTTTCCTCTTCTACACTAATATCTTTAAATTCTCCTTTATTTGGAATGGAATACGTTTAACTAGATCTAACAAGTATACACTGGCAATTTTTCATTTGCAGCAGCTAATTAAAAACAGCTGCAACATTAGTCTTTGTAAACAGAATGCATCTTAGAGCAATTACCATCATAATTCCACCAGACTCTAGGGTCTTACAGTACAGAAACATCAGCAAAATACCTCTTCCCCTGCAATCTGCTGCAGGGACTTCTAGCTTTGCTTTTGTTTTGGCTAAATTGATGAGGTACAAATAAATGTAAAAGACAAACTTAATGACACTTAAGTGACAACTTAAGTCTGACTCTTTGTGACCCCAAGGACTATAACCCACAAGGCTCCTCTGTCCATGGAATTCTCCAGGCAAGAATACTAGAGTGGGTTGCCATGCCCTTCTCCAGGGAATCTTCCCAACCCAGGGATAGAACCTGGGTCTCCCAAATTACAGGCAGATTCTTAACTATCTGAGCCACCAGGAAAGCCCCAAATTACACAGGTCAGTGTCTTTTTTTCTGTTAGAATTATAACAAGTACATCCCAATAACAAGCAAGGTTTGCTAAGAAAACTGAATCATGTTCTAAAAGCCAGTAAGTAAAAAAATATGTTCTTTATAATTAGCTTAGCTGACTTTGAAAATGTGCTAAAACATAATCTTTCCTATAATGCATAAGATAACCAGCTGTCGTGTTGCATTTATATGCATAAAATGAAGGGCTCCTAATAGTAACTTCAAATGATTTCAAAAGTTAATTAGAAAAAAAATCAAGTCTAAAAATAATTCTTTTCATTTTATAGCCATGGCAGAGGATGAGATGGTTAGATAGCATCACCGACTCAATGGACATGAATGTGAATAAACTCTGGGAGAGAGTGGAAGACAGAAGAGTCTAATGTGCTGCAGTACACTAGATTGCAAAGAGTCAGACACAACTTAGCGACTGAACACATATGCACAGCATTCAATTTGACAAATAAAAAGTAGAATCTTTCATAAACTCTTTATTTCTTTTATACATCTGTTGAAATGCCAAAAATATTTCTAAATTCACTTCTGATTCTACTGTGAAAGATAATATTTCAATTTCTGGATAAAGATGGATTAAAAACATTTCTTTCCTACCCCCTGAAACTCATCTAAAGCTACAGTAGAAAAAAATTTTTAATGTGTATATATATATAGATACATATATACACACACAAATATAAAAGAATGTGATAGGAAGCAACAGCAACAATCTATTAAAAGCTGGGATACACAGGAATGAGGAGTCACTGACATCCCAGACTGAGAAAGCAAATATCTCTTAATAACATTAACAACAGAATGGGAAAGACTAGAGATCTCTTCAAGAAAATTGGAGATACCAAGGGAACACTTCATGCAAAGATGAGATCGATAAAGGACAGAAATGGTATGGACCTAACAGAAGCAAAAGATATTAAGAAGAGGTAGCAAGAACACACAGAAGAACTGTACAAAAAAGAGCTTCACGATTCAGATAATCACAACGGTGTGATCACTCACCTAGAGCCAGACATCCTGGAATGTGAAGTCAAGTGGGCCTTAGAAAGCATCACTACGAACAAAGCTAGTGGAGGAAATTGAATTCCAGTTGAGTTATNTTTTCTGAATGTTGAGTTTTAAGTCAGCTTTTTCACTCTCCTCTTTCACTTTCATCAAGAGGCTCTTCAATTCTTCTTTGCTTTCTGCCATAAATGTGGTATCATCTGCATATCCGAGGTTATTGATATTTCTTCCAGCAATCTTGATTTCAGCTTGTCCTCATTTTGCCCCAAATAAGACTTAGCTCACTTAAATGCACTCTCATGTATATTTTTAAAGTTAACATAACGAATGCATATTAATGCTTGTCTTATAAAATTTGTTTTATATTATGTACATTTTCAAAAAATACATATTTACTCAGCATATTTACTCAGCAACTTGCTTATTTCACTAAAAAATAAATCCTAGGGGGCTTCCCTGATGACTCAGTGGTAAAGATCCATCTGCCAGTGCAGAAGACATGAGTCCGATCCCTGGTCCAGGAAGATCCCACATGTCAAGAAGCAACTAGGCCCATTCACAACTACTGTGGCTGTGCTCTAGACCTGTGAGCCACAACTGTTGACAGCACAACCTTGTGCTGTAAACACTGAAGCCCTCAAGCCATGGAGAATGTGCTCAGCAACAAGAGAAGCCACTTCAGTGAGAAGCTTATGTATATCAACTAAAGAATGGCCCCTGCTCTTCACAACTATAGCAATCTTATGCAGCACAAAGACCCAGTACAGCCCCTTCCAAAATTAATTAATTAAAAAAAAATTCAGAAACTATTCCTAATCAATAGATAAAGACCTAGCTCATTCTTTTTATTACCTGTATAAATTCCATGCTATGGATTTTATTCAACCACTCTCTTACTGATGGCCTTTAGATATTTTTTAATTCTTGACATTAAGAAAAATAACATAAAATTGATTTTGCATATATACTTGAATCCTGGCACTTTTATTTCTTTAGGATAGATCCTTTTCTTTTTAACTGTAAGAAGTTTTATTTTGTTGGAATAATGTGAATAGAAAAACTACCCATAATATTAATATTGAAGAATATAAAATTTAGCTGGAGTTTTAATCCAAACATTACTATTATTACCATTACTGTATACATTAAATTTAAATAAATAGAAATCTAATATGTAAAAGGGAAGAAAATGCACAGTTTAAGAAAAATAAGCAATGTTTTAAAGAGAGAGAATTGTATTGGGGCTGGTGCACGGGGACGATCCAGAGAGATGATGTGGGGNCCATTACTGTATACATTAAATTTAAATAAATAGAAATCTAATATGTAAAAGGGAAGAAAATGCACAGTTTAAGAAAAATAAGCAATGTTTTAAAGAGAGAGAATTGTATTGGGGCTGGTGCACGGGGACGATCCAGAGAGATGATGTGGGGTGGGAGGTGGGAGGGGCATTCAGGATTGAGAGCTCGTATACACCTGTGGTGGATTCACATCGATGTATGGCAAAACCAATACAGTATTGTAAAGTAGAATAAAGTAAAAATTAAAAAAACAAAAGAATATATGCCATCTTTAAATTACTCTTACTTAAAAAGTATGAAAAATAAAGCGTTTTTTCTTTCCTATTGTAAAACATTTTTACTAGGAGCCAGGAGCACACAATACAAGAAACTTTTGTGTACATGTAGGAAACTTTAAGCTTATAAACATTAATGACTCCTTTACAAAACAAATATCTCATTAACTCTTGGACTTGTCCATTTTGGAAGATCATTATCATTTCTATTATAAATTTCTTAAAAGATGCCACTCTTTAATACTTAATTCACTCATTCTCCTTATTCTATTTATTACTATACAAAATCCTAGTGTTTATTACACTATAAAAATAATAACCTGATAATTAGAATTTTGACTATGCCAAAGCCTTTGACTGTGTGGATGACAATACACTGGAAGATTCTGAAAGAGATGGGAATACCAGACCACCTGACCTGCCTCTTGAGAAATCTGTATGCAGGCCAGGAAGCAACAGTTAGAACTGGACATGGAACAACAGACTGGTTCCAAATAGGAAAAGGACTACGTCAAGGCTGTATATTGTCACCCTGCTTATTTAACTTCTATGCAGAGTACATCATGAGAAACGCTGGACTGGAAGAAACACAAGCTGGAATCAAGATTGCCGGGAGAAATATCAATAACCTCAGATATGCAGATGACACCACCCTTATGGCAGAAAGTGAAGAGGAGCTAAAAAGCCTCTTGATGAAAGTGAAAGAGGAGAGTGAAAAAGTTGGCTTAAAGCTCAACATTCAGAAAACGAAGATCATGGCATCTGGTCCCATCACTTCATGGCAAATAGATGGGGAAACAGTGGAAACAGTGTCAGACTTTATTTTGGGGGGCTCCAAAATCACTGCAGATGGTGACTGCAGCCATGAAATTAGAAGACGCTTACTCCTTGGAAGAAAAGTTATGACCAACCTAGATAGTATATTCAAAAGCAGAGACATTACTTTGCCGACTAAGGTCCGTCTAGTCAAGGCTATGGTTTTTCCTGTGGTCATGTATGGATGTGAGAGTTGGACTGTGAAGAAAGCTGAGCGCTGAAGAATTGATGCTTTTGAACTATAGTATTGGAGAAGACTCTTGAGAGTTCCTTGGACTGCAAGGAGTTCCAGCCAGTCCATTCTAAAGGAGATCAGCCCTGGCTGTTCTTTGGAAGGACTGATGCTAAAGCTGAAACTCCAGTACTTTGGCCACCTCATGCAAAGAGTTGACTCATTGGAAAAGACTCTGATGCTGGGAGGGATTGGGGGCAGGAGGAGAAGGGGACGACAGAGGATGAGATGGCTGGATGGCATCACTGACTCGATGGACCTGAGTTCGAGTGACCTCTGGGAGTTGGTGATGGACAGGGAGGCCTGGCGTGCTGTGATTCATGGGGTCGCAAAGAGGCGGACATGACTGAGCAACTGAACTGAATTAGAATTTTATTATAATATTATTTCCAAACAATCAAAAGCCTGGATATGTACTGTCACTTTATATGCTAATCAGAGGTAGCATTAATTATTCAAGAACTCAGTGTTCTGATTTTAAGACTGTCTCACTCACTCCCAACATCAAATTCAACTCTTACATGGCATAAAAGTCATGAGAAACATAAAGCTACTCCAACATAAACAAAAATGATAATTATTAGATCACAGATCTTAGATATATGATCTAATAAATGTATATATTATTAGGTTTTAAATATTTCCCAGATAGCTTTCCCCAAAGGCTGTAATTCCCCAAAGTAATTCACAATCCTTCCAGTAAATATGAGTGTGTTCTCTTCTTAAATTCTCACCAGCACCAGGTATCATCATTTTTNAATGTATATATTATTAGGTTTTAAATATTTCCCAGATAGCTTTCCCCAAAGGCTGTAATTCCCCAAAGTAATTCACAATCCTTCCAGTAAATATGAGTGTGTTCTCTTCTTAAATTCTCACCAGCACCAGGTATCATCATTTTTTTGCTAATCTGACAGATAAATAATAGTATTTCAATATTACTTTAATACACATTTTTTTTTACTAAAACTAAGGCTGAGCCTCTTTTCATGTTTGTTAGTCATTTAGATTTCCTTTTCTGTAGAATCCTATTCCTATTTTTTGTCTTTTGTAAGATTTATTTCAGGAATGCTAAAATAGTTCATTTTCAGGAAATCTACTAACATAATGTACTATATTAACAAAAAGAGAAGAGACACAAAAAGACACTGAGAGGTTCCCACAATATTTTGGTAAAACTCGGCAGTTAGGAAAAATAGGGAAAGCTTAAAGTTTTAAATATGATAAAGACAATTTACCAAACACAAACATCATACCAAATGATGCATCAAAACCATATCTATTAAAATTAGCAACAAAACAAGAATGACAAATATCATCATTATGACTGAATTTTTAAGAGGTTCTATACAAGAAAATAAATACTTAGTTATTGTTCAGTCATTCAGTCGTGTCCAACTCTTTGCTACCCCATGGACTGCAACTTACCAGGCTTCCCTGTCCTTCACCATCTCCCATAGTTTACTCAAACTCATGTCCAATGAGTCAGTGATGCCATCCAACAGGGCTTTCCTGTTGGCTCAGATGGTAAAAAATCTGCCTGTAATGTGGGAAACCCAGGTTTACTCCCTGGATCAGGCAGATCTCCTGGAGAAGGCAATGGCTACCCATTCCAGTATTCTTTCCTGGAGAATTCCATGGATAGAGGAGCCTGGCAGACTACAGTCCATGGGGTTGCAAAGTGTCAGACATGACTGAACGACTAACACTTTCATTTTCACCTCCATACATGACTACTGGACAAACCATAGCNTTCCTGTTGGCTCAGATGGTAAAAAATCTGCCTGTAATGTGGGAAACCCAGGTTTACTCCCTGGATCAGGTAGATCTCCTGGAGAAGGCAATGGCTACCCATTCCAGTATTCTTTCTTGGAGAATTCCATGGATAGAGGAGCCTGGCAGACTACAGTCCATGGGGTTGCAAAGGGTCAGACATGACTGAACGACTAACACTTTTATTTTCACCTCCATACATGACTACTGGACAAACCATAGCTTTGACTATACGGACCTTTGTAGGTAAACATTCAGTAAAATAACACAGAAGATAAAATTATATATCAGGAAATTGTACAATTATTTCAAAAACCAAAGACATGATATTTCAAAAACTGTGATCCTTTTTTTTAGTTAATTTTCATTGGAAGATACTTCACAATATTGTAATGGTTTTTGCCATACATCAACATGAATTGGCCACAGGTATACATGTGTCTCATCCATCCCAAACTCTCCTCCACTGCCTTTCCTACCCTATCCATCTGGGTTGTCCCAAAGCACCAGTTTTGGGTACCCTGCTTCATGCATTGAATTTTCAATGGTCTTCTAGTTTACATATGGTAATGTACATGTTTTAAAGCTACTCTCTCAAATCATCCCACCCTTCCCTTCTCCTACTGAGTCTCTTATTTACATCTGTGTCCTTTGCTGCCCTGCATGTAGACTTGTCGGTACCACCCTTCTAAATTCCATATATATGCATTAATGTACAGTATTTGTCTTTCTCTTTCTGACTTACTTCACTCTGTAAAATGGGCTCTAGGTTCATCTACCTCATTAGAACTGACTCAAATTCATTCCTTTTTATAACTGAGAATCCCAACCACAACTTCCTTATCCATTCATCTTCTGATGACATCTAGGTTGTTTCCATGTCCTAGCTATTGTAAAGAGTGTTGCAATGAACGTTGGGATACATGTATCTCTTTCAATTCTGGTTTCCTCAGGGTGTATGCACAGCAGTGGGATTGCTGGGTTATATGGCAAAAAACTGATTCTTATAGAATTTTGTAAGGTGACTTAATGTCACATACATATCAGTAGATACCATACAATTGTCTTATGACCTTGAAATTACACTCTTGCCTATTTACAAAAGAAAAATAAAATCATGTCCATCAAAAGACTTACACAAGAATGCTTCATAGTATCCTTGTTCCTAATAACTATAAACTAAGGTCCATCAATAGGTAGACTGATAAGCAAAATGTGACGCATTCATAAACTGAAATACTCTCAGCAGTAAAAAAAGAACTACTGGGATAAACACAGTAATACTGATGAACCTCAAAAACCTTATGTTAAGTGAAAGAAATCACTTTTACTTAAGTGTAAGAAAAGAGCAGATCTCTATGAGTTGGTTTATACGATATACTAGAGTAGATAATACCAATCTGTAACGATAGGAATAGAAACAGTAATTACATCTCAGGGGCAAGAGACAAGGGGACTTTCTAGATGATGGTCATGTTCCATATCTTGACTGACATACTGGTCACTGAATTGTAAACTTAAGATCTGAGTACTGTGGCATGTAAAGTATACCTCGATGCAAATAATATCTCAACGATACATTAATAAAATTGAGATGAAAAAGTTAAAGGAGAAACTGAAAAACTAGTATTGCATATAAAATGGTGTAGTCACTTTGGAAAACAGTTTGGTAGTTTCTCAAAAACCAGAAAATGAACTAGCAAGTCTATTCCAAGGTATCTATCCAAGAAAAATGAAAACATGTCTACAAAAAGACTTGCATGCGATGTTCATGTCAGGATTGTTCACAACAACCAAAAAGTGGAAACAACAATCCAACAACTAATGAATGAATAGGCAAAATGTGGTATATCCTTTCAATAGAATATTTTTAGCAACAAAGGAAGAAAGGACTGCTACAACACATGCTACAACATGTATGAACCTTAATTAACATTATGCTAAGTGAAAGAAGCCAGTCACAAACATCACATATTATATGATCCCATTTATATGAAATGCCCAGAAAAGTCAAACCCAAGGAAACAAACCCCAATGGCTTGGCGGTAAATAATCTGCCTGCAATGCAGTAGCTGCAGGACATGCGGGTTTGATCCCTGGATAGTAAAGATCCCCTGGAGGAGGAAATGGCAATCCACTCCAGTATTTTTGCTGGGAAAATCCTATGGACAGAGGAGCCTAGTGGGCTACAGTCCATGGGGTGGCGAAGAGTCAGACACTATTGACAAGGCAAAAGATACATAAAAATCCAATAGGGAAATAGTATACCAGGAAAAACTATTTTTGAGACAAAGTTATAATATTCATAATAGACAACATCTATGAATTATGAGGGAAAACAATGAAATACCCAAAGGAAAAATGTGATGATGCCTTTTTATGCAAACCATAAACAAGATCAAAATATGTTCAAGATTATTATGCAAAAACTTTTAAAACTCTGTGGGAAGAAGCAGACAGTTTGTGTTTTCTTTTTTGATTTAATATAAAAATAGTTTTTGAAAATCTTGGTGAGGGATAATTTGTGGAATAAGTGGTTCCTACAGACTTCACATTCCTTTATTCAATATTTATTGAATCCCAAATATGTGCAAGTTTCTTAAGAAATGTTTGATGGCAGCTGTATTTAAATAATTTTTCAGAGGGAAACTAAAATGAAAAAAGTGGCTAATAATTTCTAAAGAGTTGGTAAGAATTAGGTATGGAGTGAGATTACTTTAAGGTTGATCTAGTTCTGAGCTACTGCATTTGTAAGAAAAGAGGCAACACTCTAAAGTTAAAATTAGGTGAGCATGACTCCCTAGCTGTTTTCTGTTTACTTTCTGTCTTTTCCTTTCTCTCTCTCCCTCCCTTCCTTTCTCTTATTTTCTTTCTTTTTATTTTCCATCTTCCTCCATCCTTTCGCCCTTTCTCCCTTCCTTAAGAAAGCGTTTATAAAAATGATCTTGTAAGATAAAGTTCTCACTGATAGCTGAGAAGTAAGTCAACACTAAGCTTATCTCCACGACTGAGCAACTGAACTGAACTGAACTGAACTGAAGCTTATCTCTGGAGAAGGCAATGGCACCCAACTCCAGTACTCTTGCCTGGAAAATCCCATGGACGGAGGACCCTGGTAGGCTGCAGTCCATGGGGTTGCTAGGAGTCTGACACGACTGAACAACTTCCACTTTCACTTTTCACTTTCATGCATTGGAGAAGGAAATGGCAACCCACTCCAGTGTTCTTGTCTGGAGAATCCCAGGGACCGAGGAGCCTGGTGGGCTGCTGTCTGTGGGGTTGCACAGAGTCGGACACGACTGATGTGACTTAGCAGCAGCAGCAGCAAGCTTATTTCAACAGCAGTTAGTGTTGAGATAGCTAATCAGATAAGCAAGATAGAGCTTTAAGGAATTTAAGGGGAAATTAGTACCTCAGAGTTAGGCAGCTGATGGCAATTAGAGCTCTGCTCTAAATGGAGTAGCAGCCCCGGCCAGAAAGTTGAGAGCAGAGGTAGGTAGTAAATTCATGCATTTTATGTTGCTGGTATTAGTTGGATTATGCTGTCATAACCCAACAGCATAACCATATAGGCATATCCGTACCTGGTGATGCTGGCTGAAAAACTGAACAATGCATAATTAATAATCACAACAGACAATGACTTGGCCTAGGGCATAGCATAGAATAGAGATTAACATAACTAATGTCTAGAACATAAGCACCTTGAGGGCAAAGACAAGGCCTGTCTTATTTAGCAGTGTATCCCCAATTTTAGTGCTGGCAAAGCACATGAAGGAATGAATATTCTGTCCTACCCACCAACCATTCACAAAAGCATAAGAGCATTAAACACTTCAGACTTCTTTACACAGGAAAGAGGTAAGAAGGCCTGAGACTTGGGACTTCTCCACCCCTTCAAAAGATGCGAAATGGTGGGTAGGACTAACGGTGGGCAGGAGGTGAGTGAGAAGAAGGTGAATGGAGCCAGATCTACTCTAAGAAAGGTCTGGACTCTGACTTTGCTACTGCCTTTTCTCTGGAAGGGCTTTTTCTTCCACAGCAAAGTGCTATGATCTGAAATTCAACTGTGAGTTTAGGGATAAAGAGGCAAAGTAGCTTGCTGGCAAGTCTATTTCCCGTGAAAAAAGACTCTAAGGTTTTTGGGTAAAGAAACCTTGTCTTTCCCTCTGTTTATCACCAGTACCTAGTATAAAAGAAAACCAATTCCTCCCGCTCACAAAGATCCCAGAAGCAGTGGTGATCCCAACTAACAATAATCCACCAGCCACTGACTGTCCTCAATAATCCACCAGCCACTGACTGTCCTCAATAATCCACCAGCCACTGACTCTGTCCTCAAAAATCCACCAGCCACTGACTGTCCTCAATAATCCACCAGCCACTGACTGTCCTTGTTGGATAACTGGTTATTCTACACTTGCCACACAGAGACAGATAAAAGCCAGCCAGTAATCAGTACATTAGCACTCAGTCCTAAGTAGAAACAAATATTAAAATAAGGAAGGGAGGAAGGCAGGGAAAACTGATGCAACGAAGGGAGAAAGGAAAGAAAAGTCTATCTTAAAGACTAGTGCTCAGTTCTAGCAGTTTTAGTACTTTAGTTTTAAAAATACAGATACATAAATAACAAAAAAAAAAAGCATTTACATTGCTCAGCCATAACATAACTGTGATGTAAGCCTTACTGTTTATTCCAGATGGGGAAGAACAAAGGGTACCCTGAGTAAGGTACTGTAGGAAAAAAGAAAAAAGTACTGACTGCTGTGTGTAGATCTTAAGTTATTAAGGAAAGGGAAGCATCAAAATCTTGTTCTATGTGGGAATACTATGTATCACACTTCCTAGGGACCTAATTTATGATGTGATTACATTTTCTAAATGACAGTCAAGTCTTCACTTCTAGTTCTTACCACATCCCCATCAGGAGTTGGCCGTGGCCCTGAGAGTAGGCTAACAGATCTGCTCTGCCTGGAGTACCGCCAACCATGCTAGCAGAGGGAGAAGAAACATGGCACGCTGTCGAGCTCCCAAGGCTCCCACCTGAGAGGGCTGTCTGTCTCACATTTCACAGGTCCGAACTAGTCAAGGTGCCATGTTTGAGCTCAGCAGGGCAGGCATGTACAATGGCACCCGCAGAGAGGGTGTTCGTCCATAGTGAACATCTTTGTTTTGATCTCAGTCTCAAAAAAGAACTTCTTATCATTTTACTATTTTAAGAATGAATCTGGGTGATCATTTGAAATCTTATATTTGAAGGACAAGTCATTTAACTTCTATAGGCCTCAATTTGCCTGAAATACTGTGATTGGACTAAATCAGGGTTTCCAATGTCAGCAGTATTGACATTTGGGTGTGAGAGCTTCCCTGCATATTGTGGGTGTTTAGCAGCATTCCTGGCTGGCCTTTACTTCTGGATACCAGAGCTCCCAAACCAGAAGTGACAACCAAAATGTCTCCAGACATTGAGGGCTAGATTCTCTCTTATGTCACTTCAAATTCTCAAATTCAATGCTCCACTAACCTATGTTTAAACCAATAAGACTCTTTGACAAGTTTTGGGCATACAAAATATGCCAGTCCAGGAAAGTAGTAACTACAATCTGTAAATAACATTTTGAAAGTGAGGCTTCACTTGCTGTAAACACAAAATATAGATCCATGAGCCTTCTATTATGCTAACTTAAGTTCTGTAACCTTTAAAAAATAAAGTACATGACAAGGAAATGAGCAAACAATATTTCTGCAGAAGGTGGGGAACCAGATCCTTTTATGTGAGTAACGCTTAGGCTCTGTCCCAAACCTCTGTCCCAAAGAGGTTTCAAATGTTTAAGTGGTTTAGACATATTTTATTTATTGAATTTATATCCTGCCTTGATTCCAAAAAGCATCTGTGGCAGGTTTCAAAGAAGCATAGATAACAAAAGTGGAAATAATATAATAAAAATAGAGGAAAATATGTAATGATCAAGAAGAAACAAATATTCTAGTCCTAAAAGTCAGCACCATTTCTGCGATTGTGCATAAAATGTAGCTCAGAATTTCAGGATGTCTAAGTAAAAGTCAGAAATAATTATATAATTTACATCATTGGTTGGTAAAGAATCCACCTGTAAAGCAAGAGACCCAAGTTCAATCCCTGGGCCAGGAAGATCCCCTGGAAAAGGAAATGGCAACCCTCTCCAGTATTCTTGCCTGGAGAATTCCATTGACCAAGGAGCCTGGAGGGCTACATTCCATGAGATTGCAAACAGCTGGACATGTCTTAGTGAGTAAGCACACACAAGCACACATTTGCATTGTCAGAGAAGAATCATTATTCTTTAGAGAAACAAGGTTTTATTTAGGATTAAACTCAGAGATATGTTTCATCTGAGAAGGACTCATATTCTATGGTTTCACAGGGAAAAAAGGTGCTTCCTGTATAATAGCTGAATATAATTTAAAAACATAACTTTTAAACACAATTTGGTGAAGGTGTTTCTTTGGGAAGCTAAAGCAACATGAAGAGCTTTCCATAAAAGCTTCCAGTGACCTAGGCGATCCAAGGATGAGATGTCATTTACCTACAAAAGTGGTTTTCAAAATGTGGTTGGTGGAGAAAACTTTTCTTCAGAGAGAACCTTCTAGAGAAGTCAGACTGAGGTAAAGCTGCACTTTCCCTCTCATCACTGTCTGTCCTGCTCGGAAGGCTCCTGTAACAGAATTCAAAAGGTACCAACCTAGAGAATAAAATTTTAAACGCCTAGAATGGATTCAACAATTCAACAAATATATGTTATGTTCCTTCTAAGTATCAGAGTAACCATTGTTGTATATATTATTATCCTTAAAATATTTTTTTCAGTTACACTTTTAATGAGAAAAGTGGCAGTTCCCAGTACAATTCCAACAGAGCCTGAAGGGCTAAATAAGCTCAGATGCTTAGAGTTTATCACTGACCCAACTTGTGTCACAGAAATGAAAGCTCCTGACCAGGATTCACTCCAGGTGCAGGCAGTCCCATTTCCTTAGAACAGACAGGGCACCAAGTCAGGATTCTTCTCACGAATCTATTTTGGATCCACTCAGGACCTAACCTAATGATTGTTTCACATAAAAATCACTGCATTGCTGAGAGTTGCTGAGGCAATCTGAGCCTAAAAAGTTTTCACATTAATGTTACCAGTGACCATCCACTGCTTTGACTTTCTGGCTCCTGTCAGCCAAATGCCAAGTAACTGTTCTCACCGCAGCCTCAAGGACTGCCTCCCTGACCTCTCTCCCTCAAGGTCAAGCTAGAACCACCCTGAGCAGCTGGCTTTCATTCCCTGCCCTGAGTCCCTCCCCAGACCTTGTTCCTCTGTCCTGAATGGGGTCTTTTAAGCAGAAGGCTCATCAAGGCTGTCTTAACAGGTAAGTAGAAAGCAAGGGGCTTGCATAGAAAACAATGGGGGTTTCCTGGTGGCTCAGACAGTAAAGAATCTGCCTGCAATATGGGAGACCAGGGTTCGATCCCTGGGTTGGGAACATTCCTTGGAGGAAGGAATGGTAACCTAGTCCAGTATTCTGACATGGAGAATTCCATGGACAGAGGACACTAGTGAGCTATAGTGTATGGGGTTGCAAAGTGTCCAACACAACTGAGCAACTAATGTTGCTCACACACACACACATACACACAAAACAAGGAACAAAAAACTGTACCAGGGAAACGGAACTTTGAAACCTTCACTCTCCCTCCCACCAAGAATACAAAAGTATGCATTCTCAGATTTATTTTATGATTCAAATGTAAATTCGAGGTCCTCTTTAAGAAGAGTGGGAGAAAGGTGTTTGACCAAGAATTATAACTTGGCAAAGCTTAGTCATGTGTTAGTAGCTAGTTCTAAATAACATTACATAATCTGATGTAATTTACAGCATGAATAAGCTACAGAATGCAATCCTATAACTGAACTAAGTAACACAGAGCAGTCTGATACGTCTCATTTACACATTGAAAAGTGTCTATCAAAATTATCTTTGCCTTATCAAAATTAGTATTGTGAATTTCTTCTTTGTAAATAGGTTAAATACACAGACATTAAAAAATTATATCCAGGGACTTCCCTGGCAGTCCAGTGGTTAAGACTGCACTCTCAATGCAGGAGGCATGGGTTCCAACCATGATCAGGGAATGAAGATCCCACATGCCTCTCTTTGTGTCAAAAAAAAATTGTTTTTAATAAAAAATAAAACCCAACTTTCAATAATAATAGCGAACACTTACATAGGCCCTACTGCAAGCCAGACATTATTTAGAGGGAAGAAAATACATTTATTTACATAAATATAAATACATGCCATCTCCTTTAACCTTAACATTATTGAGTACATTATTATTTCCTTTTTAAATGTGAGGAAACTAACCCACAAAGAAATTAAGTTACTTCCCCAAGATCAAAAAGCTTATGAGTGGTAGGGCTGGGATTGGTTTGCAGACATTTAGTTCTGTTCAAAACGTCCCTAAGTCATTTGATCCACACCAAAAGGTCCTTGATATTTAGTCCTGCTCAAACCCCTTGGCAAAGACCATATATGCGCATGGACATTTGGACCAAATTTCAAGCACTCTTTTGGCATGGACCAAATGGCTCGCGGATGTTCTGGACAGAACCAAATGTCCTGCAAGGCTGGGATTTGATGCAAGGAAGCTGGGCTGCAGAATCTGTGCTTTTAACCACTATGAAAGACCCTCTCTGGATTTCACATGTGACCTAACATTAGGAAGATCCATGTCGATAAGAATGACTCTCAGCTACTTCTTTATAACTGCTAGGTGCCCATAAAAGGAGAAATATTTTTAAATTCTAAGCAAAACATGAATACATATGAATAACTTCAACCAACCCAGGTCCTATAATCTATTCTCCAGCCTGTCATAAATGCATCTTTGCTCTTCTATTTCAGAGTATTGGCAAACATTTTACTTCTCATTTTCATTTCATTCTAATAACACATCTTTTGCACACTTATGAATTAGGTAGTAGCTGAAAATATCTGATTATTTTGTGATCTACATAACCTAGACTTGATTCTGGAAAAGAGAAAAGAATATCTAGAATTTAAGAAATGGAATCTGAAGGATTCTTTTGAATTTATTTAAAACAAGTTATTTTCTTTTTATAAAAATAATGCATGTTATGGTAGAAATTTCAAAAATATGACCTGAGAAAAACAAAGTTAAAACTTATGGCCCAGTGATAACCAATGCAAACACTGTCAATTTTATTTCTACGCTGAACCTAGCTACCAATTACTTGGAAATTAAAGATTGTAAGGCACCATGCCAAGCCTTTATGTTTTCTTGTTAAATCTTCACAAAAACCTACAAGGCAAATATTATTATTATTCCCATTTTGGAGGGTAACTGAGGCTTAGAGAAGTCTAGAAAGCTCAGCCAAGTGTTCCAACCTAGGACTAGAAAATTGCTAATACAATGAGTCCAAAGAGGCAGGCACCCCACCTACAACCCCACTTTAGGCACTGTGTTGGATAGAGGTTTAACAAATGTGGTTAGCTATCATTCTCCCCCAGTTTTATCCCTTTTTTTCGTTTAGACACAGGTTTACTTTAACTCAGGATTGCTCAGCTTGGGCAGTAATGACACTGTTGGCTGGGCCCTGTCCTATGCAATGCAGGACTTTGGATGTTTAGCAGCATCCCTGGCCTCTACCCACTAGATGCCAGTAGCGTTGCTCCCCTAGTTGTGAAAACCAAAAATGTCACCAGACACTGCGGAAGGGGGAGGGTGGACAAAATAGCCCCCAACTGTTATAGCCTGATTTTAAGATAGTCTGTTAACTGAAATAGACTATATTCATAAAACTGATTCAATAAAAATTACCTACCGATCTCCTTTTATAAAGGTGCCCTTCAGAATTCTTAAAGGGGTCCACATGCACTTCTCTCTAGTTCTAGGTATCCTGCATCATTTTACAGTTAGTTTTTGAATAGTCGAATCCTTACAAATCTTCAAATCAGTCAATATAAATCAGCTTAAGGCTAACTGCCAAATCTTGAAAAATGAACTTTACCCAAGTATCTCCTCAAATACCTTAATAGAAATCTGAACAGTCAATTCCTGCAGTCTCTTTTCAGAGACTTCCAGTAATTCCAGTTTCTGTTCTCATAATATTCTATGAGTATATATACTCTCTATATACATTCTATATCATGAGTTTATATACTCACGAACCCCATTCATCTTTACTGCAGTTCCTGAGTCTGAAATGAAATACAAGCTCCCAAGGAATGCTTTGTCTAACCTATCATGGTCCCCTTCGGATCATTCTTAGGGAAGATCTCCCCCTGGTTTAGCAAAAGCAGGGTAGTGTCATCTAATTATGCCCTGATGAACCTAGACTTGCCATTTCCCCTACACTGTCAGGATGCACAGCTATTAGGGAGCTCATAAAAAATAATTTTGATTAAGAGCAGAAACACTGACAATTAGCTCCGGTGACCTTCAAAAATTCATTTTACCGCTTGATTTTTTTTTTCCCACCGCAGCAGTCAGACTGTTTTCTAGAGTGTTAATGGATTCACTTTTGTCCTTTGAGGCCCTTGAAGAACAATCTTTTGCTCTTTAACTATCAATGTGCTATTGAAGGGGATTTCTGATCCATACAGCAATGTTCCCACTTTGACCCTCAGAACTAAGGAACAGAGATAAAGACAGGTTATATTTGGCTTTTTCTAAGTACCCTAATTGCCTCTGTAATAAATACCATAAAGTTTCATTTAACAACAAGGTTTTTCCCAGGTCCATTCACTTTCCTCCATGCAGTGAACATCTGTAGTCTAAAATACTTACTGCTTTGATGTCAATTAAAAAAGGAAAAAGAAAACATAAATTATGTGGTAGTAAACTTTCTTCAGTCTCTCACTTTTGAACCACCTACTCTGATTTATCTTCAGTTTACACAGTGGAAAGAACTGATTGTTAAGTGAACTCCTGATAATTGGTACATAATAAACCCACTCCAGTACTCTCGCCTGGAAAATCCCATGGACGGAGGACCCTGGTCGGCTGCAGTCCACAAGGTCTTGAAGAGTCAGACACGACTGAGCGAGTTCACTTTCACTTTTCACTTTCATGCATTGGAGAAGGAAATGGCAACCCACTCCAGTGTTCTTGCCTGGAGAATCCCAGGGATGGGGGAGCCTGGTGGGCTGCTGTCTACGGGGTTGCACAGAGTCGGACACGACTGAAGCAACTTAGCAGCAGCAGTAGCAGCAGCCTGGCCATTAAATCCACCAAAAAAAACCACAACAAAACCTGTAATAGTAAGTCAGTATCATTGATAAAACAAGATAAAGTCTGTAAATTATCAGGGTAATTAACAGAAGCTGCTATAATAGACAAACCTGTAAATTTCAACAGTTTAACTCAACAAATGTCTATTTTCCACTCAGGTAAAGTCTAAAGAGTCGAAGATCGGACACAACTGAGCGACTGAACTGAACTGAAGTCTAAAGTAGATTGGACGGCCCTTCTCCAGCTATGCCTCTCCAAGTTCATTTCAGCAGGGGAAGAAAGGAACAAAGGAAACACACTGTCTCCCAACACCCTGGCCTGTAAGTGACACTAGTGAATTCTGCGAATTCTGTTCACAGGTCATAGTCTAAAACTAGTCTCAGGACCCTAACTCAACTAAAAGGGAAGTGGGCCATGTACAGTCACATGGAGTATCTGGTGAGTACTAGAATCTATGTTCAAAAGATGTTACTATAATTTTGAAAAACTGAAAATAGAAACTTTTCTATTCCACTTAAATATTATGATCAAACCATTAAAATGTTTTCCAAGCACCTAATATAACCTTGGGAGAAGGCAATGGCAGCCCACTCCAGTACTCTTGCCTGGAAAATCCCATGGACGGAGGAGCCTGGTAGGCTGCAGTCCGTGGGGTCGCTAGNCTTTGTTGGCAAAGTAATGTCTCTGCCTTTGAATATGCTATCTAGGTTGGTAATAACTTTTCTTCCAAGGAGTAAGCATCTTCTAATTTCATGGCTGCAGTCACCATCTGCAGTGATTTTGGAGCCCTCAAAAATAAAGTCTGCCATTGTTTCCACTGTTTCCCCGTCTATTTCCAACCCCCAGTTTGTTCTCTGTGTCTATGAGTTGACAGAGGTGAGGAGAATGAAGTATTGACAAAATAGTTTAAGGATATTAAGAGGTACTAACTTGCAGCTATGAAATGAGTAAGTCAGGGGATGTAGTATACACGTAAGGAATATAGTCAATAATGTAGTGACTTTGTGTTGTGACAGATGGTAACTGGTCTTACTGTGCTGATCGTNAGGATATTAAGAGGTACTAACTTGCAGCTATGAAATGAGTAAGTCAGGGGATGTAGTATACACGTAAGGAATATAGTCAATAATGTAGTGACTTTGTGTTGTGACAGATGGTAACTGGTCTTACTGTGCTGATCGTTTCATAATGTATAAAAATGTCAAATCACTGTACAATGTAACTGAACCTCATATAACATTGTATGTTGACTATAACTCAGTAAACCTCACCCCAGTTATTTTTATTCTTGGAGATTTGTTAAATCTATTGTGAAAAGTGAATATTGATATAGCATCATAGGAACACATAAAAATCCATTTATTCTTTCTCCATTGATTTTTGTAATGGATTACCAAAAATGTAGAATACTTTATGGTCATCCTGCTCTCCAATTGTTCACCCTAATAGCAGATGGAAAGTACTTCCTCGTTAAGAAAAAGTTGACAAAATATATTAATTTCTTCATGTGAATAAAATTAAAAATGCTAAAGTTGTTTGGTGATCATTTTGTTGTTGTTGTTGGTAGATCTAGTTTTTTTTGTTTGTTTGTTTATTTTTTTTAATTTTTACTTTATTCTACTTTACAATACTGTATTGGTTTTGCCATATACCAACATGAATCCACCACAAGTGTACACGAGCTCCCAATCCTGAATCTCCCTCCCGCCTCCTAACCATATCGTCTCTCTGGATCATCCCCATGCACCAGCCCCAAGCATCATGCATCCTGCATCGAACATAGACCGGCGCCCTCGTTTCTTACATTATAGTATACATGCTTCAATGCCATTCTCCCAAATCATCCCACCCTCTCCCTCCCTCAGAGGCCAAAAGTCNCCATGAATTGCAGCATGCCAGGCTTCCCTGTCCATCACCAACTCCCAGAGCTTACTCAAACTCATGTCCCTCGAGCCAGTGATGCCATCCAATCATCTCATCCTCTGTCATCCCCAACCCTTTAAAAATCTTAGTGAGTCCAATGATGCTTAATAGAAATCTGCTTTACAACTCAGTCAGAACCCATGGAGGTGAAAAGAGAGTTAAAATATTTTCCAAAAATAACCATCATTCTATTATTCATAACCTTAACTGGCAAAGATACTAGCATTTCTTTCCCTGCCTCGTAAATTGTTCAGGACTGGGGGTTTCCTTTTCCTTTGAAAGTATTTCTCATGTGCTCCACTTTCTTGGATAATGTGTGTCAGAATGTTTTGAAGTTAAATAATGTAATTGATGGATCCTTTTTACTGTCATTAAGACTATGAATATGACTGACATGGTTGTCTGTGAGAAGACTATGTGTTAATTTTTAATTAAAATTATTTTTTTATTTTTATAAAATAATTCACAGGCATGACAGAAATAGCAGAATAAACAATACAAATAGCAAAAAAAGAAAAACAAAGGCTATAATTTTCCCACCCAGACACAATTACTGTCAACATTTTGATGTATTCTTTCCATGTTCTTTTTTATGTATGATACATTTTTAAAAAATGATCTTATAGTGTACTAACTTTCCTTTTTGAACTTAATATAGTGTTAACAGTTTTTCATGGCAGTAAAAATTTATCCACAGAATATTTTAGTGGCAAAATAGTATTCTGTTTTGGTAATTTTGTGACTAAGCTATATTTATTTAACCAAATTCTGATTGTATTTAGTTTATTTCTAAGAAAACAACACTGAACATGCATTGTTTTGCACATATTTCCTTAGAATAGTTTATACCTATAAATAAATAAAATTGCTGAATCAAAAGGTATGTAAAATCTTCAGCTTTTATTGTATACAGTCAAGTTACCTTTTAAAAAAATGAATCAACTTGAATTCCTAATAGTTTGAGGATGTTCATTAACATTAGATGTTATAATTTTTTAAACTTTCACACATTTTTANAAAATCTTCAGCTTTTATTGTATACAGTCAAGTTACCTTTTAAAAAAAATGAATCAACTTGAATTCCTAATAGTTTGAGGATGTTCATTAACATTAGATGTTATAATTTTTTAAACTTTCACACATTTTTAAGAATCATGTGTCCTGAATTTTGTTTCTATATTTACACATTAGAAAAATATGGAAAAATCATATTTCTATATTTACACATTTACAAAAATATTTGTGGATGTATCCATATGTATTCACATTTATTGATTAGCTCCTAAGTGCTAGGCATTGTGCTGGATGAGGCATAAAATGAAATGAAATGTTTCTGCCCTCATATAGCTTACAGTGTGTTTAGGATGGAGGATGTATTTTACTAGCACTGGAAAGGGATATAGGACTTGGAGTGAAATGGAAATTATGTTTGTGAGAAGAGGGAGAATGTGGCTTTCCCCTCATTTGAATGAATGATTGGGAGCTTTCCGAAAACTTTCTGCTTTCTTGGGTAGGATACCAAGTTGAAAACAAATCGACATTCGGTTATGTAAGGCCTGAGATGAAAGAAATCAGTGATGCCCACCCTATATTTTAAAGTTGGATTGGTGTGTTCAAAATAAAATCATTAGTCCTCTTTGAAGACCTTGAAGTACTTTCATTTCAGAGGTATTTTGAGATTTTTGTAATTAACTGTGATTTTCAAAATGACTTGAAGTCAAGTCTTTATTGTTTACCTGGTAAAATGTTCAGTTAAAAACCATTTAGATCGAACTTTGACATGCATACAGTATTTCTAGTTGAGTAAGGAGAATGTCTAATGAATGTCCTGGGAATTAAATTCCAACAAAAGTAAATTTTGCCAGTGTAGAAAGAACTCAGAGGAATGAGGAAAAGTAAACTTTCCCATCTTTCTACTATCNTGATTGAGTGACTTCACTTTCACTTTTTTTAGCTTGCAATAGTTTAGCTTCGTGTTAGAGGTGTCAAATGCCAATACACACATGTCATTGTCACAACTGGTCAATATCCTCCCCATTTTGCAAGTGACATATCCGAGGCTTGGAGAGATCAATACTTCCCAAGAGTGACAACTGGGCATGGTGGGGCCTGGATTTGAACTTCAGCCTGTTAGGCCCAATGCAGCCTATACAAAGAAAGCTCTGTGTTCCAAGTGGGCAGCCGTGTGACTCCTGCTGAAGGGGAAGCCCAACTATAGGTAGGAATTAACTGCCCTACTTCCCCCCTGGGCACAGGGATGGCAAGGCAATTGGGGGAGAATGTCAATACACCAGGGAAACAGAGTTCAAGCCAGAGTCCCAGTAAGATGGCTAACATGGCGACTTTTGCTTGGGGACATATATAACCAGCAATCATGGTGACATATCAAACACGGGGTCTTTGGATTCAAGACAATTCCAGAATCCCACCTGTTGGTGAACTGATTCTCTCTGAACACTTTGCCAGGATGGGCTCTTGGAACCAAGATGTTGGAGCAGCATTGACAGATGAAGAACAGTAAAGGCTGAAGCTAACAGGACTGGGAGGACACTCAGACTGTGGTTACTGCACCAGGATGCTACAGCAATGCCCGACAGGGCTACAGCTATGTGCAGCATTACTGAGTCTACAATGAATAGCCCTAGACCACTACATTTCTTGTAGGTTTTCTCTCTTCCTTCCCTGGCAGCCTACTGGGAGTCACTTTTTGCTATCAGTATGCCTGATGAGAGTTCTGAAGGAGATCAACCCTGGGATTTCTTTGGAAGGAATGATGCTGAAGCTGAAACTCCAGTACTTTGGTCACCTCATGCAAAGAGTTGACTCACTGGAAAAGACTCTGATGCTGGGAGGGATTGGGGGCAGGAGGAGAAGGGGACGACCGAGGATGAGATGGCTGGATGGCATCACGGACTCGATGGACATGAGTCTGAGTGAACTCCGAGAGATGGTGATGAACAGGGAGGCCTGGCGTGCTGCAGTTCATGGGGTCGCAAAGAGTCGGACATGACTGAGCGACTGAACTGACTGATGCCTGATGAGCAACTTTTCTCTCCCCTACTCTCCCTATCAGCCTCTCCAAAAACAAACATCTTACCGATATAGCTAAATCTATATTCTAGAAAACTTGTAAACCAAACTTGTTTGATGGTATACAAATTATACTCATATCACTGGTCCCATTCTTTCATTCACTCACGCAACAGACATTTCTTAAGCATCTTTAATCAAAAGTGGCAGGCATTGTGCAAGGCCCTAGGAAAAGAACACCAAAGACCAAGTTCCTGCATTTGAAGAGCTCATAAACCAGCAGGGACAGAGAGGAGGGACTATAAAATGATACTTTGGGACCTCATAGGGGCTGTAACAGAGTTCTGTACAAGTGTGAAAGTTGCACAGAGTTGAAAGCAAAGCTCTCATGAGACTCATGGAGGGTTGTTGGCAAATAAATTACATGAACTTCTCTGCATCCTGGGACAGGGGCCAAATCCGCCACCATAAGAATTTAAAGAAGATGAATAGCTAACATTTGTTGAATGCTTACTCTGTGTCAAAGGTATTCTTTTCACATATTAACTCATTTAGTTCTTATGAAACCTTAATGTGTTGCTATTATTTTTATTTCCCTTTTACATCTGGAAAATGAGCCACAGAGAAGTTAAATAACATGCCCAAGCTCAGACCACTAGAGATGCCATGATCTAAAACCAGGCAATCTAATTCCAAAGCCCACACCTTAACTACTTAACTATATTACTGCCTCAATCCTCAGCACACAGTAGGTACCCAATAGTTAATGGTCATATTTAAGTTAAATAAACTTTGTGACATCTGTTGGCTAAAGGTCCCTTAGGTACCAAAGGTACAACTGTAGAGGAGGCCACCCTTATTACCAACCTTCATGTATATTTTCATTTGGCATCAAAACCCTTTGGGGATTATCCCCATTTTGCAGATGTAGAGACTGACACAAAAGGAAGTTAAACTTGCCCAGAATCACACAGCGAGTCCAAGGCAGACACTGGATTTGGTTCAGGCAGTCAGTCTTCAGAACCTACACTCTTAATCATAACAGCAAAGTGAATATGGGAATTTTTTTTTAAGTAAACAGGTGAAATAGTAAATTTCCAAGGTAAAATTCATTAAGCTACACCCAATGAAGACAGGAATAAAAGGAGAGAGAGACTGAAAGAATACCTAGGAAATAAACTATCATGCTGAGATGACAAAGAAATGGCTAAGAAGATTTAGGGCTGGATGCCTCCTAGTATCTCCCAGTAGGTACCCTTGAGCCCCCAGAATCTTGTTTCCTTCCAGAATGAGCAGAAAATGAGGGGGTACACCCTTGATTTATCACTTTTAATATCTGGACATAGACTGTGCAGGCTTCTGTTTATCCTCTTGTCCTAGGCCCCCAAAGTGCTTACGGGTGGCTCTGAAAATCTATTAATGTAAACTAGCCAAAATAATAACACAACACCCGCATTTTGCTCGTAGACAAAGAGGTTAGTCCTACTGACATCCATTCTACAGAAGTTAGATTCCTTAGCATCCATAAGAGTGAATCTGAGTTCTTCATTAACATTTGTATCTGTACATAAAGGATACTACAAAAAGGAATAAGCATTAAAAAATGAAATTCAAATGGACACACAGAGGCAGGGATCAAGTACTTATTTCTGAAAATAAGGCTCTAGACTCAAAATAATTATAATAGTACAGAAGTGTGACTTCTAAAGAACTTCATCTGTTGAATTAACATCTAATATTTTAAAACTTATGCCAATTACACCCACATTTGTTAAATCTGTAAAAACCAGACCTTTCATTTAGAAAAATAATAATTATAACTAATAAACACATACCAGTAATTATATTTCAGGCAACAATTTACAGTATTTTATATTTACTAACTCATTTAGTGTATGTACATGTGTTATCTGTCTCTCTATATATGTATATACATGATATACACTCACACAAATATATTCAGATTGACAATAGCTAATTTATGCTAATACAGATATGCTAATATGCTTAGCCATATTGACATTTTTGGTCAGATCATTCTTTGTTTTGGAGGGATGTCCAATGCGTTGTAAGGTATTTAGCAGCCAGCAGCAACCTCCAATTGCCATGGCCAAAAATGTCTCCAGACACTGCCAAATGTCTCCCAAGGTGGAGGATGGAGATGAAGAGGGCAAATGACTCCCAGTTAAAAACCAAAAATACATACTAATTCATTCTGTATATGTACATAGGGGTGGAGATATATATATATATATATATATATATATATTATACATCCATAGAGAGCAAGGAAAAATGATGTATAAATATGCATGTGTGTGTGTGTGTGTGTGTGTGCTAGGTCACTTCAGCTGTGTCCGACTCTTTGTGACCCTATGGACTGTAGCCTGCCAGGCTCCTCTGTCCATGGGATTCTCCAGGCAAGAATACTGGAGTGGGTTGCCATGCCCTCCTCCAGGGATCTTCCCTGATGCAGGGATCGACTCTGAATCTCTTCCATCTCCTGCACTGGCAGGTGGGTTCTTCACTACCAGTGCCACCTGGGAAGCCCTATGTATAAACAGATAAATGGTGGTGGTGGTTTGGTGGCGGTTTAGTCACTATTTGTGTCCGACTCTTGCGACCCCCTGGATCGTAACCTGCCAGGCTCTTCTGTCCACAGGATTCTCCAGCAAGAATACTGGAGTGGGTTGCCATTTCCTTCTCCAGTAAATAGATAAATATGTAAAACCCCACAAGGTAATACATACATTTTACAAATAAGAAGACTGAGGCACAGGGATGTTAAGTAATGTCCCACAGTTTAGCAAGTAATGAACCTAGAATTAAACCCATACATTTTTACTCTGGAAGCCATGCTCCTAAACACTGAACTACACTGTATGATATAAACAATTTAAGAAATAAATAAAAGTCTAAACTGCAGTCTACAGCTCCTTCTTGGAAGACAACATGGTACAAAAGATCACAGTATTTGATGTCTGGAAAATCTAGTTTGGGCTCCTATCTCTTCTGGTTATGTATCCTCAGGCAAATTATTTACTATGTTATAGCTCAGTTGGTAAAGAATCTGCCTGCAATGCAAGAGACCCCAGTTCAATTCCTGGGTCAGGAAGATCCGCTGGAGAAGGGATAGGCTACCCACTCCAGTGTTGTTGAGCTTCCTTTGTGGCTAAGCTAGTAAAGAATCTGCCTGCAATGCAGGAGACCTGGGTTTGATCCCTGGGTTGGGAAGATCCACTGGAGAAGATAAGGCTGCCTACTCCAGTATTCTGGCCCGGAGAATTCCATGGACTGTATAGTCCATGGGGTCTCAAAGAGTTGGACACGACTGAGCGACTTTCACTTTCACATCAAACACAAAAATAACAATTACACCATAAAATAATTTTGAGGATTAAATGATTATAAAAAGTAATCTACAAGTCAGGGAATTAGCTTGACTACAAAAATACTACTTGATTTGCAAATGTCAAGTTAAAAGATATTTTTAATATAAACTTATTTATTTTAATTGGAGGTTAATTACTTTAAAATATTGTATTGGTTTTGTCATACATCAACATGAATCTGCCACAGGTATACATGTGTTCCCCATCCTGAACCCCCTCCTTCCTCCCTCCCTGTATCATCCCTCTGAGTCGTCCCAGTGCACCAGCCCCAAGCATCCAGTATCATGCATCAAACCTGGACTGGCTATTTGTTTCATATATGATATTATACATGTTTTAAAATAGGCCAGTGGTATTTATAAAGTCAGCAAAAGCTCTATACAGTCAGCAAAAAAATGACCAGGAGCTGATTGTGGCTCAGATCATGAACTCCTTATTGCCAAACTCAGACTTAAACTGAAGAAAGTAGGGAAAACCACTAGACCATTCAGGTAGAACCTAAACCAAATCCCTTACAGTGGATGTGACAAATAGAGTCAAGGGATTAGATCTGATAGAGTGCCTGAAAAACTATGGATGGAGGTTTGTGACATTGTACAGGAGGAAGTAATCAAGACGATGCCCAAGAAAAAAATATGCAAAAATGCAAAATGATTGTCTGAGGAGGCCTTACAGATAGCTGAGAAAAGAGGAGAAGCAAAAGGTAAAGGAGAAAAGGAAAAATATACCCATATGAATGCAGAGTTCCAAAGAATAGCAAGAAGAGATAAGAAAGCCTTCTTCAGTGGTCAGTGCAAAGAAATAGAGGAAAACAGCAGAATGGGAACGACTAGAGATCCCTTCAGGAAAATCAGAGATAACGAGTGGGTGATTGACAGGGAAGCCTGGCATGCCGCAGTCCATGGGGTCACAAAGAACTGGACATGACTGAGTGACTGAACTGAACTGAAGGGAACATTTCATGCAAAGAAGGGCACAATGAAGGGTAGAAATGGTATGGACTTAACAGAAGCAGAAGGTATTAAGAAGACTTGACAAGAATACACATAACTATTCAAAAAAAGATCTTCATGACCCAGATAACCACCATGGTGTGATCACTAACCGAGATCCAGACATCCTGGAATGTGAAGTCCAGTGGGCTGTAGAAAGTATCACTACAAATAAAGCTAGTAGAGGGGATGGAATTCCAGTTGAACTATTTCAAATCCTAAAAGATGAAAGTGCTGCAATCAATATGTGAGCAAATCTGAAAAACTCTGCACTGGCCACAGGACTGAAAAAGGTCAGTTTTCATTCCAGTCCCAAAGAAGGGCAGTGCCAAAGAATGTTCAGACCACCGCCCAATTGCACTCATCTCACAGGCTAGCAAAGTAATGCTCAAAATTCTCCAAGCCAGGCTTCAACCGTATGTGAACCGTGAACCTCCAAATGTTCAAGTTGGATTTATAAAAGGCAGAAGAACCAGAGATCAAATTGCCAACATCCATTGGATCATAGAAAAAGCAACATAATTCCAGAAAAACGTCTAATTCTGCTTTATTGACTATGCCAAAGCCTTTGACTATGTAGATCACAATAAACTGTGGGAAATTCTGAAAGAGATGGGAATACCAGACCACCTTACCTGCCTCCTGAGAAATCTATATGCAGGTCAAGAAGCAACAGTTAGAACCAGACATGGAACAACAGACTGGTTCCAAATTGGGAAAGGAGTACTTTAAGGCTGTATATTGTTACCCTGCTTATTTAACTTATATGCAGAGTGCCTCATGTGAAATGCTGGGCTGGATGAAGCACAAGCTGGAATCAAGATTGCTGGGAGAAATATCAATAACCTCAGATATGCAGATGACACTATCCTTATGCCAGAAAGTGAAGAGGTAAAGGGCCTCTTGATGAAAGTAAAAGAGGAGAGTGAAAAAGCTGGCTTAAAACTCAACATTCAGAAAACGAAGATCATGGCATCTGGTCCCATCACTTCATGGCAAATAGATGGAGAAACAATGGAAACAGTGACAGACTTTATTTTCTTGGGCTCCAAAATCACTGCAGGTGATGACTATAGTCATAAAACTTAAAGACGCTTGCTCCTTGGAAGAAAAGCTATGATCAACCTAGACAGCATATAGAAAAGCAGAGACATTACTTGGCTGACAAAGGTCTATCTAGTCAAAGCTATGGTTTTTCCAAAAGTTGTGTATGGATGTGAGAGCTGGACTATAAAGAAAGCTGAGTGCCAAAGAACTGATGCTTTTGAACTGTGGTGTTGGAGAAGACTCTTGAGAGTGCCTTGGACTGCAAGGAGATCAAACCAGTCAATCCTAAAAGAAATGAGTCCTGAATATCCATTGGAAGAACTGATGCTGAAGCTGAAACTCCAATACTTTGGCCACCTGATGCAAAGAACTGACTCATTGGAAAAGACCGTGATTCTGGGAAAGATTGAAGGAAGGAAGAGAAGGGGCCAATAGAGGATGAGATGGTTGGATGGTATCACTGATTGGATAGACATGAGTTTGAGCAAGCTCCGGGACCTGGTGATAGACAGGGAAGCTGGTGTGCTGCAGTTCGTGGGGTTGCAAAGAGTCGGACACAACTGAGTAACTAAACTGATTGAGTAGCATTTATGGGCTGTGCTTCCCTGGTGGTTCAGGGCTAAAGAATCTGCCTGCCAATGCAGGAGATGCGGGTTTATTCCTGGGTTAGGAAGATCCCTGGAGACGGAAATGGCAACCCACTCCCGTATTCTTGCCTGGGGAATGGCATGGACAGAGGAGCCTGGTGGACTACAGTCCATGGGTCATAGGAGTCAGACTAGCAACTTAGCAACTAACCACCACCACCAGTAAAGCATTTATCCAGTATAAAACAGTACCATAATTTTTGAGAAATTGTTTTGAAAGCTAAAACATAAGAATTTCCTGAGATTTATTCTTATATTACATTATAGTGTCAGTACTGTCAAATGGGTAGTAATCTTAAGATACAGAATCAAAAATACATTAGTAAACTTCATCACACACACATCACACACATCTTTACACACTCATGATACAAAACAAAATCTCTTATATGCATATATCTAAATTTATATCTGTGTTGGTATTTACATTTATATATGTACACGTATATGTAAGAATTTTTTGCTTTGCAGAAGAGAATTCAAATAGTTGGAGTTTTTCTTGAAAACAAGTAATTTCAAATGATTTGTTAAGAATACAAAAAGTTTCAACTGCTTCTAGCTTCAACTGCTGTGTTACAGCAGCTCTCCTGGTTGATCTTAACATATGTGTTCTGAAATACATACATGTTTTGCCTGTGGTAAGTAACATCAAGACAAGCTTAGAGATGTCATCACAGTATAATCTCCAAGTGTAAACTGACAGGCAGCTCATAGCTCTTTCAAAAAGAATAATACCAAAACACCAAAAAATACTTGAAATTTTAGGGGAAATAGTCTAGGCTTCTAGTACCAAATAACTCCTACAAGGCTGTTCACACAGTGATCTCCCAGAGTGCCTCATCTGGAGCCAATACGATCCTGCTGTGCTTTGCTTCAGTACTTTAAGCACATCCCTAGACTTCGGCAGCATGATAGCTGGGAACCCCAGTCTTGGCTAAAACCGCCCTCGGCTCTATCCCATTACTAATTCATCCCTGGGGCTGGGCCTGAGCTGTGCTGAGGAGCAGAGATGATGGCATGGCATCCTTGTAGGTACAGGCAGGCACTCTGCACACACAGATATTCAGTGAGAGCTGTTTGCCTGCTGCCTGGACTGCAGTGAGTCTTAATAGCGCACACAAAAACCCTGGAGGAGCAACCATTTTTAAGTGCAGTTTTACTGCAGAAAGGCCTGAGTCTGCTTCTGTCTCTTTACAAATGTCTGATAATCCACTCCTGTCACGGACTGACAGGAGCTGCTATTTTCCTTCCAGCCGCTGGGACAGACCTCAGGAGAGCAGTTATCTCTCAGTGGGCAGCAACAGCAATGGCTATTTCAAGACCGCACTGCAATCTGAAAATGCTATTCTCCAGAGTTAAAAAAGTCACCACGGATGACCCAGCAATCCCACTGCTGGGCATACACACCAAGGAAACCAGAATTGAAAGAGACACATGTACCCCAATGTTCATCGCAGCACTGTTTATAATAGCCAGGACATGGAAACAACCTAGATGTCCATCAACAGATGAATGGATAAGCAAGCTGTGGCATATATACACAATGGAGTATTACTCTGCCATTAAAAAGAATAAATTTGAATCAGTTCTAATGAGATGGATGAAACTGGAGCCTATTATACAGAGTGAAGTAAGCCAGAAAGAAAAACACCAATACAGCATACTGACACATATATANTGAAGGTAAGAATAAAAGAAAAGATGAATAAAGGGTATTCAAATCCAAGTATAACAATCTTATTTATAGCCTTTCCTTTTATTAGCCCACAGTGAGAGGTTAATAAGGATATTATGTTCTTGACTTTTAGGCCTTTTTAAAAAATATTACATTTTTATAAAAATTTCTCTGCCATAAAAAAAAAAAAACCACTTTTGCCAGAGCAGGAAGGAAGCCAGTGAACCAAGTTACTCGCTGGGAGCATAACTATAAACATTTAGGATTGTTTTGAACATGAGAAACAGAAAAGCTTTTATTTATTTTCAGAATCTCAAGAAAGAATTCATCCTCCATTTATTTTCAGGGAGATGCGGTGCTTCTTGGAAGAAGCCCCAAGGATCCTGCTGTTAAATCAAGACCTATATGCGGGGAAAAAAAAATTATCCACTTCACAATAACATGGCATGTAACACAAAGGCAGTGGTACTTATCCAGCAGGGAGAGAACCCCTTCAACATCGGGACCCCACCAGCTGACTTAATTACAACACAGCAAGGCGATCCACTACAAAGACAGTGCACCAAAGGAGACCACTGAGATCCACCCGAGGTGCAGGGACAGATGGCTCTTTTGCTTCTTGTTTAGTATGAGACCTTCTAGAAAAATCTGAAAATGGATACATGCCAACAAGCTTTCAACTACCAGTATTTTTTTTAAGCCTACCATATGCTACTATAAAAATAATCCATAACTTGAGAGTCAATCAGCAAGGATTTACTGAGCTGGGACTGTGTATAAGGGATAAGAAAAGGCCAAAATCAGCTTACCATAGAGTTTAAGGACGTGGATTAAACTCTGATTTAATTTAAGGGCTTTTGGTTTTTTTCATCATGCTGCACACACACACAAAATTACAGCAGAAGCATAAAACAACTGCCTTAAAATGTTTTAGATAACAACAAACACAAATTTACAGAAACAGAGTGGTTTCACCCTGGGAAATATAGTTTTAAACAAGTGATGGTGCACTGAAACTTAATTCAGCAGTCAAGGTAACCGAATGTTATTAAGCAGTCACCATAGCAACCACAGCGACTAGGGCACAAGACAGATAATTAGCCCCTCCAATTATGAAGTTATAACACAGTCACTAAATAATGGCCCTGAGTAAATTCTATCTTGTAAAAAGTTTTAAGGAAGATGAAAATTTAACTACAAACTTACTAAAGAAGGACCAAGCTATTACTGCCATACTTTTTAAATAAACTAATCACAAACGAAGCCTTTCTGCATGCAGCAAATTCTACCGAACTGGTCACTTTAAAGGATATGAATTAATCAAAATAATAAAATTTATGCCTTTTTTTTTTGTAGTGGCTTACAGGATCTTGGTTCCCCAGCCATGACATTGAAAGTGCCAAGTCCTAACCACTGGACCACCAGGAAATTCTCAAAAATCATAAAATTCTTCATTCCCTATGTGTGAGTGTACAATAATGCCACCCAAGAAATTGAGTTAACTTACAATTTCTACAGTATACACAATTCATATTTAATACTTGTAACAAACCTAAGAACTAAGAAAGCACAGTTCAATACTTTCAAATAAATTAAATGAATGTGTAACACCTGGAAAAATGCCTGTCACACAACCAGCACTTTGTTAATCCAACTATCACTCCTACCATTACAGTAATATTATTGCTGATATTACCATTATTGTTAATGCGAGTTTTGAAATCACACTGCCTGACTCAAATTTTGGTTCCACATTAACTGGACAAGTTACCTAATCGACCTGACTCAATATTCTCATCTATATAATGGAAATAATAAAAAACAGCTATTTCATAGACTAGGGTGTTGAGATCACACAGACTACATATTTAGCAGACTACCTGGTATGGTAGGCAGTGAACACAGTTTAGCAGTTTTAACAGTTTAAATGTTTGGTCTTGGTATCCTAGCAAGTATTCCCTAGCAAGGGAATTGGAATTAAAACTCAGGTTTCCTGACAAAGTTTAGAGTAGTTTCTATAGCCACACTGCTGGGAAACATAAAACAGTCCATTTAATCAAACAGATACACCCAAATATTAATATAATTCAGAAACAATAAGTAATATTGGTTGCATATGCTGACACTAGGTGTGGAAAGGCTTTATATGACGTAAGATAATCAAGTCAGATGCCCCAGCTGAAACATACACCACCAAACATGCTACCCCATTCTCTTTTTTTCTACTGCTATGATTTGTTTCCTTTTTGAAACACAGAGAAAAATTATATATCTAAGTAATGAATCACCACAGTAAAAATCTGAGAGTATTTCAGGCCACAAAAGCAAAATAACTTGTTAATAAAACAACCACTTTAAAATACTAAGTATTCAGTGAAAACCAGAGTCATGATAAACCAAAACAGTGTTATACACCCACTGTTAGTAACTGTTTCAGAAGCCTTAAGCAAACCTGATAATAAAGCTCCTGATACACTTAACAAAGAACCACCTTCATGATTTAAGAATGTTCAACGTGGGCACACTGTGGTCCAGAGTACAGGTGGACATCCATCTAGAGACTGGAGCTCAGGGCAGGCCTAGGAGACAGGATCCAGGAAGGAGGGAGAAGCATCTGAGAAACAGGGAAGGAAGGAAATGCCCAGTCATACACTTTCTCGGTTCTCTCTTCCCTCACTCTCAAAATTCACTCATTCATTCATCAAAATGTCAAGTTCAGTGCTTGGTGATATAAAGTTGAATAAGACAGAAAGAGAAAACAGACATGAAAATCAACAATCACTGAACAGCGCAACACTAGAGATGCCTTCAGTTATATAGGAGAGGATAGAGAGACATTAGCTAACCAGAACATGTACTTTGAGCAAAGTCACGTGTCAGGCATTCCTGCACTTACCAGCTCATTCAAAAGTAAACATAGACCTGTTTACTGTCCTTATTTAGTAGATGAAAAAACGGAGGCTTTGAGATATGAAGAAGACTCAGAGTAAAATTTGAGTCCTTTTAACCCAAGTCCAGGGCTCTTCGAAATGCACAATGATCTGACTCCAACTCCTCTGCTTTCTCATTCTTGACTTTGCTATCTTCTTTCGTTCTCTGTTTTTCCATAGAAGGTCAAGAGTGTCAGCATCTAGATCAGAAGTCAAAACTCAAATGTCAGGGACTTCCCTGGTAGTCCAGTGGTTAGGACTCCAACTTTCACTGCAGGGGGCACGGTTTCTATCCCTAGTCTAGGAACTAAGATCCTGAGAGCTGCCTGGCCAAAACATAAACACACACACACACACACACACACACACATACAACACACAAAACCCAACAACCTTCACTTGCCAACAAGGAAGTGTCAGATAATACAAATGAGAGAGGCAGACAGTAAGGTGTCATGGATGGGATGGAATGGTGGGGACTGTGATGAACTGGAGACTCATGCCCTTTCTGAAGAAAAGAGACTTGGCCCCAGCCC
This sequence comes from Neotragus pygmaeus, assembly GCA_006410875.1. NCBI lineage: Eukaryota > Metazoa > Chordata > Mammalia > Artiodactyla > Bovidae > Neotragus > Neotragus pygmaeus. The sequence continues at coordinate 541,110 of SJYV01033478.1, forward strand.
ACTACGTTCATAAAGAAATGAGGGCCACGGGCTTTCTGAAAGCTTCCAGTTTTTTGAGAGAGCTTTCAAATCCAGATTTTTCACATGACTTTCCTTTTTGTAAATAAAAAGAGGCTCCCTACATCAAATGTTCCTAAGTCAATGGGCTGCCTTTCGCCTATGAGAGTAGACTGTATGATCTCTGCTCTGGTGACGTTGGCCAATCTCATGGGCTCTGTTCTCCACTGTTCTCTGTCACTCTGGTATTTCACCTGCAGAGTTTAACAACCAAGCAGCCTTTGCAAAACAGGACTGGTACAGCTGTTGTTATCAGGATTTTAATTCTGCAGTATCAGTGAGACAGGCATGTTTAACGATGAGTTACAATGCTGAAAACAATTAAGATGACCTCTGTTCCAAAGTCCATCAGTGCCTGACTCACTTCCTTGACATTCCTACCAAACAGCTTTTTGGCTTCTGCTTAAACATCTCCATTAGCCAACAAGGAAGTCTCTCTCCTCAGAAAATCTGCTACTTCTCCCCTCTGCTCTTAGTCTTCCATAAAGGAAGGTCCTTCATATTAAGTTGAGCTCTGTTCTCTTGTTTCTGCTGTCCATTGTTTCTGGTTGGATCATGATACCTAGAACAAAATATTCCTGGAGTGGAAGGACAGACATTTACCATCACCTTCTGGACAGCATTTCTGTTCCTGCAGACTAGGGTCACATCGGCATGTTCACAGTCTGGTACACTTGCCTCCCTGGCCCTCAGGGACTATAATACGATCTAGCACTGCAAGCGAGCCAACAAAGACCCAAAGCAGAGGAAAAGGAAGGCTGTTAGCTTGTATCAGTCGCATTTTTTACTTTAACTCCAGTTTAAGGATATATCTATGCCCCACTCTCATACACATATAAATAATTAACTCTTTAGTTTAAAAAACACTGATATCCATTTTAGTAACTGGATGGGGTTGCCGTCACAGAAAATCAGGAGAGTATATATGGCTGCTGCTGCTGCTGCTGCTAAGTCGCTTCAGTCGTGTCCGACTCTGTGCGACCCCACAGACAGCAGCCCACCGGGCTCCCCCGTCCCTGGGATTCTCCAGACAAGAACACTGGAGTGGGTTGCCATTTCCCTCTACAGTGCATGAAAGTGAAAGTGAAAGTGAAGTCGCTCAGTCATGTCCGATTCTTAGCGACCCCATGGTCTGCAGCCCACCAGGGTCCCCCGTCCATGGGATTTTCCAGGCAGGAGTGCAGGAGTGGGGTGCCATCGCCTTCTCCATATATATGGCTAGCTTGTTTTATTTTATAGGAAGAAAGATGACAACATTTTAGCTTTGTAATAAAATGAAGAAATATGGCTACATAATGTGTATCGTGAACTGTAGCCAACTTAAGTCCAGTAAATTACATCATTGAGCATAATAACTATAGGATGCTTGTTTTTCTGTCAAACTCATGAATCCTTTCCAAATGTTAAATGCTTTTGGCAGACACATTTTAAAATTCTTTTTTAAACAAAAGCATCAAAATTGGGATCCATAAGAATTTTCAAATTCAAATAAATATGGGATATTTCATTTCCTAAATTTAATTGTGAAATATTATTCTTTTACTTTTGTATCTCATCATATATATATTCCTTTATAATCATCTTAGCTTGTTATAAAGAAACTTAGGAGTCATCCTGATTTCTTCCTTTTTTTTGCCCTTACAATCAATTAATCAGCAAATCCTTCAACATCCATTCTTGATTATTCTTTTCTCACCCCCAAGTAGCTCTTCCCCCAGCCCAAGCCACCATCACCTGGCACTGGAACTACTGTAATAGCTTCCTTGCTTGGATCACTCCTTCGACAGTCTGCAAGGAAGAGACAAGAGTAATCTTTCCTGAAATATTTATCAGATCACATCACTCCAGTGGCTGCCCGTTATGCTTAAAATAAAGTCCAGACTTCTTGCCAGGGCTCAAGGATTTGTTTGCTGTCCACTGCTCCATCCTCCTAACATCCATACTATCCCCTCGCTCCAGACTGTACAGGTTCTCTACTGAGGATAGTATAGCCTCATCTTGGGGGGAAGGGAGGGGAAAGTGTGAGGGTGGTTTTTTTGTTTATTCTTTGTTGTTGTTTTTTTTTTAATTTGAGATATAATTTATATATAACATTGTATCAGTTTTTAGGCATATAACATGATTTGTTATATGGTACATTGCAAAAAGATCGCCACAGTAAGTCTAATTAACTCCATCACCGCACATAGTTCTATTTTTTCTCTCGTGATGGGAACTAAGATCTCTCTTCAGTTCAGTCACTCAGTCATGTCCGACTCTTTGCGACCCCATGAATCGCAGCACGCCAGGCCTCCCTGTCCATCCACCAACTCCCAGAGTTCATTCAAACTCACATCCATCGAGTCGGTGATGCCATCCAGCCATCTCATCCTCTGTCATCCCTTCTCCTCCTGCCCCCAATCCCTCCCAGCATCAGGGTCTTTTCCAATGAGTCAACTCTTCACATGGGGTGGCCAAAGTATTGGAGTTTCAGCTTTAGCATCAGTCCTTCCAATGAACACCCAGGACTGATCTCCTTTAGGATGGACTGGTTGGATCTCCTTGCAGTCCAAGGGACTCTCAAGAGTCTTCGCTTAGCAACTTTTAAATATATAAAACAGTAATGTTAATTATAGCCACCATGCTGTGCAGCAAGAATATTTCTGTAATCACAATGACCTGAGAGTGGGGACACCCTGGCATATTGTGGGTGAGGCCAGAGGTGCTAACATCCTCCAGGAGCCCCACAGTCCCACAGTGCATAGCACAGTTCTACCCTACAAAGGACTGGTGTACCCCCAAATGCCAGTAACACCAAGCTCATTCACATCTCAAGGTCTTCACATTTGCTGTTACCTTCAGCCCAGGACATTGAAATCTTTTCCAGGGTTGCTATTTCTCATCACCTGAGATTCAATCTCCTTTGAAAGGCCCTCACTTCTGAAATAGCCTCCCCCACCAGTATATCTGGCATAATAATAGTCTTATTATTTCTTTACCCTGCTTTCTTCACTGTTTGGCACACATCATTATGCAAAATTATTTATTTCCTTACTCTTTTATGCTTTTCTCCCCCATTGCTATGTCAAGTCCCTCCGGCAGGAACTTTGTACTCCACAGCACCTAACTGCAATGCCTGGGACATGGCAGGTGTTCAATCATCATCTGTGAAAAAATAAGTGTTCATAATAATTTTTCCTGTTTAGGATTAGGAATGAAAAAAAACTTCATTTGGACCTAAAGGATCATCTAACCTTCATTTCTAGTTACCTTTTCCTATGTTAAGTTTTCCTTTCTGTAATGAATTCTCAGTCAAAAGTTGCTTTTACATGCCACAACTTTTATTATTACATAAATACAGAGAGGTAACAGTAAGCTTAAAATATCTCATATCAGCATGTTCACAGAGTGTGAAAGTTTTCTTATAAATATTTTTGTAAATCTCAGAGTGAATGTGTTACTTCTTCAGTCCGTAGGGTCAGGAGTCCAGTGGTAGGACTACTTCTGAGGACAACAAGCACAATGGTGGTGGTCCCTTCACTTTGAGAGGAGCAGCCCCAAACCCACCAGAATAGAGAATAAGTATCACTTTTTTGTCAAAAATGCTCACAAACATATTTTCAACACCAAGAAGAGTTGAAGAGTAATGCAAAATAAATGTTTTAAAAGTCACACTCCAAGAGCACTAAGCCAACAGCTTAAACCAGGTCTATGAAATGGGCTAAGAGAGGAGTGATAAGTAGGGAATTACAGCTAGATTTTAAGATATGATTCTACCTAAACATACAGCAATCTTTTAGGATACATAAGAAAAAAGAGTATAATTTAATTTCTTTTTTTGTTCCACACATATAGGATACACGTTTAGAGTTAAGAGGGGCTGCTGATGCTGCTGCTCGTCAGGTAGTAACGCTAACCAGTGCTTTGCTTTGCTGCATGGTGTTTGAGAACTGGTATACACTTACCTATGGTTTGTGAGAGACTGTTGGGCCTGAATACTGCATGCATTTTACACCTTAATATAGACCGCTAAATCACATTCTCAAAGCTCATAGCAATTCATACTCCCACAAACAATGTATAACAATGCTCACATTTCTACACACTCTGCAATCTGTATGTTATCAATATTTAAAATTTTTGTAAGTTGCTTATTAAAAAAGTGAAAGCTCCCTATTATTTAATTTGCATTAGCTGACTACTGACATAGAGCATCTTTTACACATTTATTATCTGCACACCCTCTTCTGTTTGTCTAGTTACAGTCTTTGCTCTTTTTCTATTATTGCTGCTTTCAATCAACTCAAGGGTACCTGGATATTAGGGGTAATAATCCTTTGTAAGTCAATCATATTGCATTTTTTTCTAGTCTGTTGTCTGTATTGCACTTCTGCTTATGATGCCTATCTACTTTCAAAAAAAATTTCTATGTTACTGAGTATGTCAGTCTTGTCTTTTGAGTCTAAGTTCTATATCTTGCTTAGAAGATTTCTTCCACACTGACATATAAAATTTTGGGAATTTTCTCCTAATTAGAGTTCATTCTTTCATATTCCATTAAATCCTTGATATTCTGGTATGAAGTTAATGTAAAGTGAGGGGATAAAAGAAGATGAGAAAGAAAAGTATACAAAGAGAAAAAAGGGACTGGAGAAGTCTTATTTTTTAACATTAAATAGGGAGTTTTAAATGTGATGCTGGATCGCTAAGTTTTTACTCTCCATATTATTAATATTAGATTATCAAAGGAGAAAACCTCAAATAGTTTTGACTTGAAAACATAATTAAGCTATAAACATAAGGGGAAAAGTATTGATTTATAACTATCTGAACACAACACTATGAAGGCTTTTTTTAAATAAAAAAACTATTATATTTTTCATACTGAAAAAGGAAATAATATAAGATGATAAAAATAAATTTCAGCTTGGTAATAGTTCATCTGAGTCTTTTTCATAAAGGTTTTAAATTTTACAGGAGTATAATATTATTTATTATTAAAGAGATCAGATAATTGAGAATTAGTGTAGAAATTTATTTTTCCAATGACTGAGATAAGAAAATAACTAAGGGCAGAATTTTTATAGAGCTACAGGTAATAAATACCTTTTGCTACTCAAGGCAAAAGTGTTGATACACTGCTTTCTTCTAAAGGTTCTTACTTTAATTCCATTTAACCTCTGAGCATTCTTAATAAGAAGTCAATTCATTCATGCATTTTATATTTTTACATATTACATAAAACCATATATTATGGTATATATGCATATATTATAGTTTTCTATTTTATCTAGCATTTTTAATTGTTTCCAGCAGAAGAGTTAGTCAGAGGTCCCAGACTACTGTACTGTCAGAATCAAAAGTCAAAAATCACTGTTTTCAAACATAAACTTAATGATACTACTGTTCTGCTCTGACACTATCAATGCTTTTCTCATGATAAACAGATGAAGCTCCTTATCGCTCCCACAAGTGACCTGACTCCATTCTAAAGGCATAAAGGAGACTCCCGGAACAGCAGCAAAATGGAGGCTGAAGCTGAATCAGTGGCAACTGAGAGAAAAGACAAGAGAGGAGGAAAACAGCCGTGAGTCCTAAGCAGCAAAGCCAAGGAGCAAGGAAATACTAAGTCTAGTATGAACAGAACTCAACATCTGAGGCTTCATCAACAGGTTAGAATCCAGGTCAAGACCATGGGGCGTGAGACTCTCAGAGCCAAGAGAATCAGGAACTGAGGGACTGGGAGTGATGACGGCTGTAAGGAACAGGAGCAGCCCAGCCTCAAGGAAGGGCAGAGGCATTGAGGACCCAGAAAGGAGGGGCAATTAGGCGATCTGTTCACAATGGAGGTAAGACTGAGAAGCTGCCAGTCTCCAGCTGACAAGAGGCCAGGAGGCTAAAACAAACGGGGCACAAGAGCAGCAGAGACTTGAAGACACCTTGTTAGCGGGAGGTACTTCTCACCCTATCACGAAGTCTGGCTCTCGGGGCAAAGCCTTCCCTGCAGAGGTCACAGCGTTAGCCACGCCAAGCCTCGTTACAAGGCCCTCTGTGATCAGGCCCCAAAACATCTCCCCAGGTTCACCTCCCACCCCTCATCCCATTTCAAATACCACCTGCAACAACACAGATGCTGATGAGCAACAATCTCTCCAATCCTCCCTTCTCTGCAGGCTATTTCTCTTTCCTGAATAACTCTGCCCCTTACCTGCCTGGAAAATCCCTCCTCACACGTTTACACCTCCTCACATGTCCTCCTGATCAGAAAGTTTCCTGATTCCTTTGAGTTTACTGCCCTCCACTATGGTGGCCTATCAAACACGCCAAAAAACTATTATTTTTACTATTTTATTATTATGATGAATTATCATCACCACATCCACCATTTATCAAGCGCTTACTATGTGTCAGGGATTGCATTAAATGCTTTACATGGACTTTTCTTTAACATTCATAGTTACTACCTTCCTCCATTTTACAGGAGGAAAGTGAGATTCATAGAATTTTAAGTATTTGCCTGAGATCGCAGAGCTACTAAACAGATTTTAATGCAGTTTGTTTTGACCCCAAAACCTGATCTTTCCAATAAAATACCTGAATCATATTTGCTCATGTCTTTCCTTCTAAAAACAAATAACTAACTTAAAGACCATATCTTCCTCATTTTTGGATTAATACACTCAGCAGAAACTTGGCACATAACCGATGCTCTCTAAATAATAAATACATGAATGAATGAATGACCAAGCATCCATTTCAGTCCCTCAGGGACTAGAATATCATGGCACAGAACCAGTAATACAATATAAAACTGTCCTTACATCACATTAGACTAGTGGCTACCAAGTGGCTCAGATCGTCCAGAATAAGGGACAGAGAGTAGAAGAAAGTTAGGTAAGATTTTGGTTCAAGGAACAAGGCAGGACAACACAGTATATCTTTTTTTGGAAGGTGGTTTAATTCATCAAACAAATAATTATTTTTAAAACAAGGAGAGTCTAGTTCAACTTCTTTTCAAAATAACTACTTTAATTACTTCATCTCTTTTTTCACCCTAAATGAACTCAATACCATAAACATCTCTTAAACGCTTGTTATAGGTAAGGCAGAGAGGAAAAAACAACAAATCTCATAAATTATCAGATTAATTTAAATTCCTTTCCCTGAAGGAGGTTACAGTCTCCTTGAATGTACACACAGGTGAGGGGAGGGAAGAGTAGGCCATTGTGACTCTTGTGCTCAAATCCTCCAGAAATTTCCCATATGACTCAGAACAAATGCCAAAGTCCTGGTAATAATTTAAAAGCTGTTGCATCACTGATACTCATTCCTTCTCTGACCTCATCTACTGCGCATACCACTCCCCACTTCCCTCCAGCTACACACTCTCTTTGGCCATCCCTCTCCAGGCTCCCTCTGACCTTTCTCCACTTCTTATGCCATTTCCCCCTTCCCTGTTCTATTTTTCTCTATCTAACATTCTACTTTACTTATTGATTTTGTTTCTTGTCTCCCCTTCCATTCTCCTGCAGAATGTAAACTTCATGAGCATGTATATTCCTGTCGGTCTTGTCTCTGCTGTGTTCTCAGCACCTAGATCTATGCTTAACACATAGGAGGTATTAAATATATTGTTATTGTAGAAAAGAATGAATGAACCTTATTCAGCTTTATGCAATAACCTACTTGTTCTCGGTATTTACTTTGGTGTCCATCGTCCACGTTTCTAAATCACATTTAGCATCACAAATTAAAATGCAACTTATAAAATTTTCTCCTGGACTTGATGATTCTTTTNCAGTCCCTCAGGGACTAGAATATCATGGCACAGAACCAGTAATACAATATAAAACTGTCCTTACATCACATTAGACTAGTGGCTACCAAGTGGCTCAGATCGTCCAGAATAAGGGACAGAGAGTAGAAGAAAGTTAGGTAAGATTTTGGTTCAAGGAACAAGGCAGGACAACACAGTATATCTTTTTTTGGAAGGTGGTTTAATTCATCAAACAAATAATTATTTTTAAAACAAGGAGAGTCTAGTTCAACTTCTTTTCAAAATAACTACTTTAATTACTTCATCTCTTTTTTCACCCTAAATGAACTCAATACCATAAACATCTCTTAAACGCTTGTTATAGGTAAGGCAGAGAGGAAAAAACAACAAATCTCATAAATTATCAGATTAATTTAAATTCCTTTCCCTGAAGGAGGTTACAGTCTCCTTGAATGTACACACAGGTGAGGGGAGGGAAGAGTAGGCCATTGTGACTCTTGTGCTCAAATCCTCCAGAAATTTCCCATATGACTCAGAACAAATGCCAAAGTCCTGGTAATAATTTAAAAGCTGTTGCATCACTGATACTCATTCCTTCTCTGACCTAATCTACTGCGCATACCACTCCCCACTTCCCTCCAGCTACACACTCTCTTTGGCCATCCCTCTCCAGGCTCCCTCTGACCTTTCTCCACTTCTTATGCCATTTCCCCCTTCCCTGTTCTATTTTTCTCTATCTAACATTCTACTTTACTTATTGATTTTGTTTCTTGTCTCCCCTTCCATTCTCCTGCAGAATGTAAACTTCATGAGCATGTATATTCCTGTCGGTCTTGTCTCTGCTGTGTTCTCAGCACCTAGATCTATGCTTAACACATAGGAGGTATTAAATATATTGTTATTGTAGAAAAGAATGAATGAACCTTATTCAGCTTTATGCAATAACCTACTTGTTCTCGGTATTTACTTTGGTGTCCATCGTCCACGTTTCTAAATCACATTTAGCATCACAAATTAAAATGCAACTTATAAAATTTTCTCCTGGACTTGATGATTCTTTTCATTGTCATTTCCTGAAATGTCTTACTGTAACCATTGTCTAAAAATACAATTGTGGTTTGAGATCCGGGTCTCAATTTTAGCAAATAATAGCTCATACTATCCCAAATGCTTCAATGTGACTTGCAAAGATATATTATCTATTTGGCTAAAATGAAAAAGCACATAAAACTTAACTGGAAATAACTGCAGTGATTAAGATAGAGAACCTAAGAACTCTTTAAAAAAAATGATTCTAGTTCTAAATTATTTTCAGATATTAACAAAAGGGTTATTGCTGTTTAGATTATTAGAATGAAATCATTAAATCATAGTTACTTGTGAATTACCAACACTAATAATCTTTATCAACTTAAAATATAAATCAAAGGGCCCAAAATTCAAAAGTATTTATAATTTGTTTTCAAGTGTATTATATCCTTCTGTCTAATGGTTGCTTTTTCTCCTAATTGTATGTCCTTGAGGTTTCAAGCTTAAAGGCTCCATGCATATATCAGCATTAGCAGAAAGAATATCAGATTACAATTTAAAGGGGAGAAAAATGGCCATGTATGCCAGAAAGATAGTCTGTAAAACGACATTACTTTCAGCTCATCAAACAAAATCATGTACAAGATTAAATTTATCCTGTCTCCATCTAGTTACCTCACATCAAGATCAACTTCAAAAAATCTTCTAACACTATCTAGAGAATGGCAATCAGTGAGGCTTATCAACAAGGCACACTCATGTTATAATATAAACCTTTTTCAATTTCAAAAAATTGATGGCTAAGAGCTCTTTAGCAGTGGCATTTGATTCCACATTAGTCTGCAGTGTGCCAGAGAAAAACAAAGACCCATCATTCTGAGCCTTCTATTTACAGACTCTCGCCAAACTGCAAAAAACATTCTTAAGGAAATTGCTACTGTTATTATGTACTGCCCATGAATGTAAACAGGTCTCTTTATTTCTATTCTAAATAGAAAGATAGAAACACAGCAGTTAAATATTACATTTTAGAGTTGTGCTATTTCTCCATAAAATAGTGTTTGAAAACACTAAAACTAAAAGAACAGGTGAGAATAACCCCCGGAAGTTAAAGATCAACCCATCAAAGCAGTTCTCTTTATGAATTTGCAAACTTTAAATTAATAAATATTTATGAATTCTCAAAGAAATAGAGGAAAACAACAGAATGGAGAAGACTGGAGATCTCTTCAAGAAAATTGGAGATATCAAGGGAATTTCATGCAAAGATGGGCACAATCAAAGACAGAAATGGCAAGGACCTAACAAAAGCAGAAGAGATTAAGAAGAGGTGGCAAGAATATACAGAGGAGCCATACAAACAAGGTCTTAACGACCCATATAACCATAATGGTGTGGTCGCTCACCTAGAGCCAGATATCCTGGACTGTGAAGGCAAGTGGGCCTTAGGAAGCATCACAACAAACAGAGCTAGTGGAGGTGATGGAACTCCAGCTGAGCTATTTCAAATCCTAAAAGATGATGCTGTTACAGTGCTGCACTCAACATACCAGCAAATGTGAAAAACTCACCAGTGGCCACAGCACTGGAAAAGGTCAGTTTTCATTCCAATCGCAAAGAAGGGCAATGCCAAAGAATGTTCAAACTACAGTACAACTGTGCTCATTTCACATACTAGCAAGGTAATAATAGTCAAAATCCTTCAAGCTAGGCTTCAACAGTACAAGAACCAAGAACTTCCAGTTGTACAAGGTGGATTTTGAAAAGTCAGAGGAACCAGAGATCAAATTGCCAGCATCCACTGGATCATAAAGAAAGCAAGGGAATTCCAAAAACACATCTACTTCTGCTTCGTTAACTATGCTAAAGCCTTTGACTGTGTGGATCACAACTATAGAAAGTCCTTAAGGAGATGAAAGTAGCAGACACCTGACCTGCCTCCTGAGAAACCTGTGTGCAAGTCAAGAAGCAGCAGTTAAAACCAGACAGGGAACAATGGACTGGTTCAAAATTGGGAAAAGAGTACGTCAAGGCTGTATATTTCACCCTGCTTATGTGACCCTTACATGCGGAGTACATCATGTGAAATGCTGGGCTGGATGAACCACAAGCTGGAATCAAGATTGCTGGGAGATTCAAAACGGAGGGGATGTATGTATACCTATGGCTGATTCTTGTTGAGGTTTGCCAGAAAACAACAAAATTCTGTAAAGCAATTATCCTTCAATTAAAAAAAAAAAAGATTGCTGGGAGAAATATCAACAATCTCAGATATGCAGATGATACTACCTAATGGCAGACAGTGAAGGGGAACTAAAGAGCCTCTTGATGAAGGTGAAAGAGGAGAGTGAAAAACCTGGCTTAAAATTCAGCATTCAAAAAATTAATATCATGGCATCTAGTCCCATCACTTCATGGCAAATAGATGGGGAAACAATGGAAACAGTGACAGACTATTTTCTTGGGCTACAAAATCACTGCGGATGGTGACTACAATCACAAAATTAAAAGGTGCTCGCTCCCTGGTGGCTCAGACAGTAAAAGCGGCTGCCTACAATGTGAGAGACCTGGGTTCAATCCCTGGGTCAGGAAGATCCCCTAGAGAGGGAAATGGCAACCCACTCCAGTACTCTTGCCAGGAGAAGTCCATGGATGGAGGAGCCCAGTGGGCTACAGTCCATGGTGTCACAAAGAGTCGGACTGGAAAAAAGCTATGACAAATCTGCACAGTGTATTAAAAAGCAGAGACATCACACTGCTGACAAAGGTCTGTATAGACATAGCTATGGTCTTTCCAATAGTCATATATGGATGTGAGAGACCATAAAGAAAGCTGAGCACCGAAAAATTGATACTTTTGATTTGTGGTGTTGGAGAAAGACTCTTTGAGAGTCTCTTGAACTGCAAAGTGATCAAACTAGTCAATCCTAAATGAAATCAACCCTGAATATTCACTGGAAGGACTGATGCTGAAGCTGAAGCTCCAATACTTTGGCCACTTGATGCAAAGAGCCAATTCATTGGAAAAGACCCTGATGCTGGGAAAGATTGAGGGCAGGAAAAGGGGATGACAGGACGAGATGGTTGGATGGTGTCACCAACTCAATGGACATGAGTTTGGGCAAACTCCAGGAGATAGTGAACGAAAGGGAAGCCTGGCATGCTGTAGTCTATGGAATCGCAGAGTCGGACACAACTTAGTGACTGAACAACAACAAAATTTGTAACAGAGCAAGAAAACAGACACAACAAAGGAGACAAACAACTTTTAAAAGAAATTTCATTCAAAAGGAGACTAATAACTTAAAAAAAAAACTTTAAAGAATCCTGAAAGATCAGAAATCATTCACTTTTAGAAGGAAATGGCAACCCCCTCCAGTGTTCTTGCCTGGAGAATCCCAGGGACAGGAGCCTGGTTGGCTGCCATCTGTGGGGTCACACAGAGTCGGACACGACTGATGTGACTTAGCAGCAGCAGCAGCAGCACACATCTTAACTGTCTAATGCAATTAAGTTTCTGATGATGTTTGTTGGTTTCTCACGTCTTACAGAAAAAAAGACTCTCCTGCATCTTCATTTATAGAAATTAGAGAAGTAAAAACACGTGTGACTGAGGTCTACGTACTAGCTCATAACTTTCCAGTTTTTCTTACTAAACACTCACATTTCTATAGAGTCACTTACTCCTAGAGTTGGAAGTTTCTAGCAGAGAGGCTGTCAGCCCTGGCTGCACCCATGAGGGGAGTGAGGTTACCATGCTAAAGTCCCGCTCTACCTCCAATGACTGAACTGTCTCAGATGGGGTCCAGGCAGCAGTAGCTTTACAAATCACCTGCCAACGGATCCTAGTGCGTATGACCTCTTCAAAGGAAGACCACAGTGGGTATCCAGGTTCTGTATAAACACTTCCAATGTTGAGCTCCAAAATCTCAGATGAAGAATCTAAAGACAATATACTACTATATAGATGGCCATTTTTCAAATGAATGTTTCTAATTTTCCTTTTTTTACTGAGGTATCATTGATTTACAATCTTATATCAGTTCTCAGATGTATAACATAATGAATCAAAATTTTTATATATTATACTCCACTTAAAGTTATTATAAAATATTGGCTATAGTCCCTATGTTGTACAATATATTCTTGTAGCTTATTTATTTAATACATAATAGTCTGTATTTCTTAATCCCCTATCCTTGTCTTGCCCCTCTCCACTAGTAACCACTAGTTTGTTTTCTATATCTGGGAGCTTGTTTCTGTTTTGATATATTCATCTATTTATTTTTTAGATCCCGTATACAAGTGATAATGGGCTTCCCAGGTAGCTTAGTGATAAAGAATCTGACTGCAGTGCAGGAGCCATAGGAGATGCAGGTTTGATCCCTGGGTCGGGAAAACCTCCTAGAGGAGGGCATGGCAACCCGCTCCAGTATTCTTGCCTAGAGAATCTCATGGACAGAGGAACCTGTGGGCTACAGTCCATAAGTCACAAAGAGTCAGACACGACTGAGGCGACTAAGCATGCACAGGTATGTGATAACACTCAGTCTTTGTCTTCCTCTTTTTTTTTTTTTTGGCCATGCCATGTGGCAAGTGAGATCTTAGTTCCCTGACCAGGGATTGAACCCAAGCCCCCTGAAGTGAAAGAGCAAAGTCTTAACCACTGGACCACCAGGGAAGTCCCATCTCTGTCTGACATTTCACTAAGCACAATACCTTCAGGTCCATCCATGTTGTTGCAAACAGCAAAATTTTGCATCCTTTTTATGGCTAAGTAGTATTCCATTGTACCACATCTTCTTTATATGAACGGTTGATTACACAGGGCACAGTGACCCCCCATTTCCCCTAACAACTACCAACGGAGTTCCACAATCTTTGTACTTGTCCCTTTTCCTAAAATTCACTTCCCTCAATCTCTACCTAACTGGCTCATTCTACTCGCTCAGATCTGGGCTCAGATGTCATCCCTGGGAGAGGTTTTTCCTGATCATGTTTTCCCCAGCAAGCCTTCATCTCTTCGCTCATGGCATTTCTCACATCTGACGTGTGTGTGTGTGCTTGCTGACTCTCTCCCCATAAGCTTCATTCAGGGAGTCCCATCTTGCTATCTTCAGAAAGCAGCACAGTGCCGCCAACATAGTAGCCACTGAGTAAAAANTTGGACTGTGAAGAAGGCTGAGCGCCGAAGAATTGATGCTTTTGAGCTGTGGTGTTGGAGAAGACTCTTGAGAGTCCCTTGGACTGCAAGGAGATCCAACCAGTCCATTCTGAAGGAGATCAGCCCTGAGATCTCTTTGGAAGGAATGATGCTAAAGCTGAAACTCCAGTACTTTGGCCACTTAATGCGAAGAGTTGACTCATTGGAAAAGACTCTGATGCTGGGAGGGATGGGGGCAGGAGGAGAAGGGGATGACAGAGGATGAGATGGCTGGATAGCATCACTGACTCGATGGACGTGAGTCTGAGTGAACTCTGGGAGTTAGTGATGGACAGGGAGGCCTGGCGTGCTGCGATTCATGAGGTCGCAAAGAGTTGGACACGACTGAGCGACTGAACTGGACTAAACTGCCTTCTTCCCAAAGTATAAGCACAGCTCTTCAAAGGAATCACGACACTTCAGGTAGATTGCTGTTTCTCTTTTTCCTCTGGATAGAACAAAGAATGGAGTCTTCTGTAACTTTCCTAAGTTTCCATTGCCACCCACTGCCTATGCCCCATTTTCCTGATTGATACAATTTTGTTAATATATTCAGCCTCACTTCATTAAGGCATGTATACTAGTTTAATAGTTTGATTTGGTTACAACTTTTATCCTTTCTAAGTCAGTATTTAACTTGAAAAAAATAAGCATATCCTTATACATCATACTCTTCCAGTATTGCAGTTATATTTCTCTCTTTATTCATATATGTGTCATAGTGAAAGAAAGTGAAGTCTCTCAGTTGTGTCCGACTCTTTGCGACCCCATGGACTGTAGCCTACCAGGTTCCTCCATCCATGGGATTTTCCAGGCAAGAATACTGGAGTGGATTACCATTTCTGTCTCCAATATCATATATACATGCATACATATATATGTATATATAAATCAATATCAGGTACCCAGAAAATAATTTCTTAAATCATTTGTAGAAGCACAGTTCCCTCATATTTCTTTACCTTTGCAGCCTCCAATCATTTATGATACTTTCTAACAAACATATTTTTTAAAGTTGTGTTTTTGTTGTCTAGTACCTCAAACAAGAACTTCCCAAGTGGCTCAGTGGCAAAGAATCTGCCTGCCAAACAGGAGACGTGGATTTGATCCCTGGGTTGGGAAGATCCCCTGGAGAAGGAAATGGCAGCCCACTCCAGTATTTTTACTTGGGACGTCCCATGGACAGAGGAGCCTGGCATGACTTTGCAACTAAACTGCCACCACCACCACCTCAAACCAACCTTTCACCAACTTTGTCAGCATGAATATTGTTTTCTCTTGCTCTCATTCATTCATTCAGTGATTAAACCAATGTTTATTAAGTACTCATTGTGTCCAAGGTAGAACAGTTAAGCCTTGTGAAATCAATGACCAATAAGATGTCAATGCTCAAATATCCCTGACTCATGGAGTTTATGTTCTGGGAGGGACAGAGAAAGAATAACATAAATAAAAAAAACAGCCACAACAAAAAAGGAAATTAATACAATAATTCCAAATTTTGACATTGACAGTTTGCTGCTGCTAAGTCACTTCAGTCGTGTCCGACTCTGTGAGACCCCATAGACAGCAGCCCACGGCTCCCCCGTCTCTGGGGTTCTCCAGACAAGAACACTAGAGTGGGTTGCCATTTCCTTCTCCAATGCATGAAAGTGAAAAATGAAAGTGAAAATTGCTCAGTCGTGTCAGACTCTTGGCGACCCCATGGACTGCAGCCTACCAGGCTCCTCGGTCCATGAGATTTTCCAGGCAAGAGTACCGGAGTGGGTTGTCATTGCCTTTGCCTATTGACAGGCAGAATACAGCATAAATGGTTAAGAGCACAAGCTGGTGCTCTTATTTGCCAAATTCGCCACTTACTTGTTATTGTGCCTCAGTTGCCTCATCCTTAAAGAGGGAACAATAAATTAATCAACTAGTGAGATTGCTGTGAATAGAATAGTATTTGATACCTAATACGCAGCATATGGGCTTCCCTGATGGCTCAGACAGTAAAGAATTTGCCTGCAATGCCAGAGACCCAGATTCAATCCCTGGGTCGGGAAGATGGCCTGGAAAAGAGAATGGCAACCCACTCCAGTATTCTTACCTGGAGAATTCCATGGACAGAGGAGCCTGGTGGGTTATACAGTCCATACTGACACAAAGAATTGGACACAACTGAACAATTAACACCTTCTGCTTTCAAGCAGCATATGTGTGCTTGCTTCTTTAAATTTTTGAAGAAAAATAAGGATAAAATTGGAGTTTCCCAGGTGGCACAGTGGTGAAGAATCTGCCTGCCAATACAGGAGACAAGGGTGTGATCCCTGGGTCAGGAAGATCCTCTGAAGGAGGAAATGGCAATCCACTCACTCCTGTGTTCTTGCCTGGAAAATTCCATGGACAAGAGGAGCCTGGAGGGCTACAGTCCATGGGGTCGCAAAGAGTCAGACACGACTGAGCATACACATAAGGATAAAAATAACAGGATAATCAATGGAGAGCTCTCTGAAGAAGTGATTTTATCTTAGTATCTATGGAACATGAAGGAATTAGATACAGAAAATGCAGGGGAAGACCTTTCCAGGGAGGGGGAACAGCATGTGTAAAAATCTAAGGTACAAAATAACTTGGTGAGTGCAAAGAATAAAAATCAGAGGCTGAAGTTGATTAAGTAAAGGGGATATGGTTTAAGACTACGCTAGAGAGACATGCAACACTGGAACATACTCGGAAATCATGCCTACCTTGCAGGTTAGGATAGGGAGTTTGGCTGTTGCCCACCTGAAACTAATACAATGTTCCATGTCAATTATATCTCAATTAGAAAAACAGAGTCTGGTGTTTCAAAGTATAAATGTTCACAGAGTAAAAAATTTTCCAAGGGAAATGAGTTTCACATCACAGAAACAAAAAGAGACAAGATAGTTCTGTTTAGCTTCTCAACATGAACTAGAAAATTTGTTAAATAGCCCTACTAACTGAACCTGGGCTTCCCAGGAGGCACTAGTGGTAAAGACCCCTTCTGCCGATGCAGGTAGACATGAGATGCGGGTGCAATCCCTGGGTTGACAAGATCCGCTAGAGAAGAACACAGGAACCCACTCCAGTATTCTTGCCTGGAGAATCCCACGGACAGAGGACACTGACAGGCTACAGTCCACAGAGTCACAAAGAGTCAGACACAACTGAAGTGACTTAGCACAGCTGAATCAGCCTTAAAGTCAGAAGAGCTGATGGATTATGAGTTATGATTTTTGAGTCTCCCGGAAAGGACTTTTTACACCCTCTGCCCTTCTTTCTAATCCCCCTCAATGACGTCTGAAACTTCTTTGGTAATGAAAAAAGAAGTCTGTTATCTCATAATTAGAAGTACATTTTTTAAAAATGAAAAAAGTTACTAAACTTACAGTTATAATTGCCTTCCCCCCCCTTGATTCTGATAGTTACACCAAAGAAGGAACAGAATGGTTGAAAAGGAGGAGGCTAGGAACACCAAAGACAAATATCATTTGTGCCTAAGGCAACTCTTCAAGGCTTCCCTGGTAGCTCAGCTAGTAAAGAATCCACCCGCAAAGCAGGAGACCTCGGTTCGATACCTGGGTCAGGAAGATCCACTGGAGAAGGGATAGGCTACTCACTCTAGTATTCTTGGGCTTCCCTTGTGGCTCAGCTGGTAAAGTATCTGCCTGCAATGCAGGATACTGCAGTTCAATCTCTGGGTTTGGGAAGATGCCCTGAAGAAGGGAAAGGCTACCCACTCCAATATCTTGGCCAGAAGAATTCCATGAACTGTATAGTCCAAGGTGTTGCAAAGAGTTGGACACGACTGAGCGACATTCCAGTTCCAAAGAATATCAAGAAGAGATAAGAAGCCTTCCTCAGTGATGCAAAGAAATAGAGGAAAATAACAGAATGGGAAAGACTAGAGATCTCTTCAAGAAAATTAGAGATACCAAGGGAACATTTCATGCAAAGACGGGCTCAATAAGGAAAGAAATGGTCTGGACCTAACAGAAGCAGAAGATATTAAGAAGAGATGGCANGTCTATGGCGCTCTGTTACAGCAGCCTGAATGGATGAAGGCAACTGCCAAGCCTACATCGCTAGTTCATGCACAAAGCGGAAAATGGTGACTCCCCCTGGCCAGATGAATTAGGAAGAGCTGACTTTCCTCTGGGGAGACCCAGTGGCATGTCTGAGCTGGCTGTGACTGGACCAGGGACTGGATTTTGAGCCATCTCTCCCCACAGGCAGGCACTCCAGCAACCTGTGCCACTGGCCCCGACATCACCTGTGGCCCTAACTTCCTCACCCGTCTCTCAGCCTCCAGACATGGCTAGTCTATTACAGTCCTTCCTCCACACCCTTCCAGGAAATTACTCTCAAACTGAATCTGACAGCTACATGCCTTCCTGCTCAAACCCTGACTGGTGCCTTAGGGCTTTGGCGTAAAACCAGGCTGTGGGCCTGGACACACGCATTATATTAGTGGCTTCCTGAACTGGCAGTGTTTTTCCTTACTGCTGAGCCCTCTGCACACACAGGTCCCCCTGCTCAGAAGGCCCTCTAAAAGGGTTTCCTCTGCATACTTACTCCGAGCTAATGCCCAGATATCCACTGAGACTCCAGCATCATCTCTGGTATTCTTTCTGTGATGCCCCAACTCTCAAGACAGATTGGGGTCCCCTCACTGAGACTTTTCCCAGCTGACCCTTTGCTAGAGTGAGAACACTGGCAGCAGCGTCACTTATTGAGAATGCTCCGTGTGCCCGGCACTGACGGCCCCCTGGTGACGGAGATGCTCGCATCTCCAGCTTACAGCCGAGGAGGCTAAGGTGCTGAGTGACAGGTCTCAGCTAGTGCAGGGCTCCTCAGAGTGTGGTCCTCAGTTTGCACCATCAGCATCAGTTAGAAACCTGGGAGAAATGCAGAAACTCCAGCTGACCCCAGATCTAACTGAATCAGAAATTCTCATGGTGATCCAGAAATGAGTTTATATGAGTTTCAAAAGCCCTGCAAATAATTCTGAATGTATGCTAAAATTTGATTTATTGAGCACCTACTCTATGCAAGGCAGTTTGTGAGGCAATGGGCTGGTAGTGGGTGGCGCTAACTAAGATTTAGAACCATTCAACTGGCAGTTGAAAAACATTAATAAGCTTGTGCTTTTAACTTCTATGCTCTGAACATCCATGTGCTTTGCTCAGAGAGGCTTCTCCTGGCCACCTGACTTAAAATCACAGCTCCCTGCCCCTCCTACCATCTCCTGCATGATGACCTTCTGACCCTTTACNGTTGACTCATCGGAAAAGACTGATGCTGGGAGGGATTGGGGGCAGGAGGAGAAGGGGACGACAGAGGATCAGATGACTGGATGGCATCACTGACTCGATGGACATGAGTTTAAGTGAACTCCTGGAGTTGGTTATGGACAGGGAGGCCTAGCATGCTGGAATTCATGGGTTTGCAAAGAGTCAGACACGACTGAGTGACTGAACTGAACTGGGCAACTTTCATTTCACAACTCTTCAAGATTTGAGTAGAATTCCTTAATTGCTTCNTAAGTGAACTCCTGGAGTTGGTTATGGACAGGGAGGCCTAGCATGCTGGAATTCATGGGTTTGCAAAGAGTCAGACACGACTGAGTGACTGAACTGAACTGGGCAACTTTCATTTCACAACTCTTCAAGATTTGAGTAGAATTCCTTAATTGCTTCTTTTTGATAATATATGTTTTTTTCTCTTGGTTTTTGGTGGCCTCAGAATTTATATAGAGATCCCAAATCTGTTCAGAAGTTTCCTTTGCCTAACAGTCCAAAAAAAAAAAAAAAAAAGAAATTTGGGTTTCAGTCTCATTGCAGTGGGATATTATTGGTTATTCAGCAAGGAATGAAATTTTTTGATTTGTATCTTGATAATATCACTACTATACACAAATAAATTTGGAGGCATCAAAAGATAGAAGTAGGGTCACTATTAGGAAACTGTTGCAATTGTCCTAGAGGAAAGAAAATGGTGGCCTGAATTAAGGTGGTGGCAGTAGAAAAAAGAAGTCGATGCATTCAGAATACACTGCAAGAGAGGATGGAAAAAGTCTCAAGACTTGGCTGAAGATTAGATATAGGATGGAGAAAGGAGAAAAAGGAACCATTAATCAATTCTAATTTCCTGACTTGGGCAGTCAGGACAATGGTTTGCTTTAGTTAGACTGGAAGACTGGGGCAGGGGAGTTGCTGGAGATTAAGAATTCTATTTTGGACATATTAAGTTCAAGATGCTTTTGAGACATTTGAATAGAAACGTTTAGTAGATAATTGAATGTGAGACCAGATTTAAGAAAGACTTCTTGGGAGATACAAAAATTTCTCCTCTGAAAAATCACTAGTATTAAATGGTATTTAAAGCAAAGAAAATGAATGGGATTATCTAGTAAAAGAATGTAATTAGAGAAGAGAAGGGATCCAGGACCTATCCCTTAGGAACCCCTAGTAAACGTTGAATTGGAAGAGGAAAAGCCTGCAGAGAGGGGACCACTCAGTGTGATAGGAGAAAAATCAGGAGAGAAACATCTGAAGGGAACAAAAGAAGAGAAGGTTTGAAATGTGAAAGAACAGGGACCAGTCAAAGCCATTGAGAGATCAAGGTCAAATAAGATGGGAAGTCAAATAAAATGTGTACACAGAAATGTTACTGAATTTGGCAACACGAAGGTGAGTACACTTTTTTTCTTAATTTCTTTCTCTTATTTTGGTGGGAGGGAGTGTAATACATTTTATTTTTTTTAATTTTTTTAAATTGAAGTATCAGTTCAGTTCAGTTCAGTCGCTCAGTTGTGTACAACTCTTTGTGACCCCGTGAACCATAGCACCAGGCCTCCCAGTCCATCACCAACTCCCAGAGCTTACCCAAACTCATGTTCATTGAGTCGGTGATGCCATCTAACCATCTCATCCTCTGTTGTCCCCTTCTCCTCCTGACTTCAATCTTTCCCAACATCATGGTCTTTTCAGATGAGTCAGCTCTTCGCATCAGGTGGCCGAAATACTGGAGTTTCAGCTTCAACATCAGTCATTCCAATAAACACCCAGGACTGATTTCCCTGAGGATGGACTGGCTGGATCTCCTTGTAGTCCAAGGGACTCTCAAGAGTCTTTTCCAACACCACAGTTCAAAAGCATCAATTTTTCTGTGCTCAGCCTTCTTTATAGTCCAACTCTTACATCCATACATGACCACTGAAAAAACCATAGCCTTGAGTAGACAGACCTTTGTTGACAAGTATGCTGCTGCTGCTGCTGCTAAGTCGCTTCAGTCATGTCCGATTCTGTGCGACCCCACAGACAGCAGCCCACTGGGCTCCGCCATCCCTGGGATTCTCCAGGCAAGAACACTGGAGTGGGTTGCCATTTCCTTCTCCAATGCATGAAAGTGAAAAGTGAAAGGGAAGTCGCTCAGTCGTGTCTGACTCAGCGACCCCATGGACTGCAGCCTACCAGGCTCCTCCATCCATGGGAGTTTCCAGGCAAGAGTACTGGAATGGGATGCCATTGCCTTCTCCTTGTTTACAAGTATAGTTGATTTAAACTATTGTGGTAGTTTCAGATATATACCAAAATGATTCAGCTATATGTATATTTTTTCAGATTCTTTCCCATTATAGGTTATTATAAGATATGGAATATAGTTCCCTGTGCTATACAGTAAATTCTTGTTTTTTTTATATAATAATGTATATCTGTTAATCTCGTATTCCTAATTGATCCATCCCCCCTGCTAACTTCCTCCTTTGGTAAACATGTTTGTTTTCTGTTCTTGACTCTGTTTCTGTTCTATATATACGTTCATTTGTATTATTTTTTAGATTCCATGTATGAGTGATACATGTCTTTCTCAATCTGACTGACTTCACCCAGTATATACCCAGTATGATAACCTTTAGGTACATCCATGTTGCAGATGGCATTATCTCATTTGTTTGTGCTAAGTTGCTCAGTCAAGACCAACTCTTTGTGACTCCATGGACTGTAGTCTGCCAGGCTCCTCTGTCCATGAGATTCTCCAGGCAAGAATACTGGAGTGGGTTGCCATTTCCTCCACTAGGGGATCTTCCTGGCCCAGGGATCAAACTCTTGTCTCTTATGACTCTTGCATTGGCAGGTGGGTTCTTTACCACTAGCACCACCTAGGAAACAAATATTCCATTGTACATATATACGTCTTCTTTATATATTCATCTCTTGATGGGCACTTAGATTGATTCCATATCTTGGCTATTGTAAATAATACTATCATAAACATTGGGATGCATGTAGTCTTTCCTGGTTTATTTTATGGTTTCCTTTGCTGTGCAAAAGCTTTTAAGTTTGATTAGATTCCATTTGTTTATTTTTGGTTTTATTTCTTTGGTCTTGGGAGATTGATCTAAGAAAATATTGCTACAATTTATGTCAGAGAACGTTTTCCCTGTGTTCTCACCTAGGAGTTTTATAGTATATGGTCTTACATTTAGGTTTTTAAGCAATTTTGAGTTTATTTTTGTATACTGTGTGAAGAATTATTCTAACTTCATGGATTTATATGTAGCTGTCCAGCTTTCCCAACACCACTTGCTGAAGACACTGTCTTTTCTTTATTGTATATTCTTTTTTTTTTTCTTTATTGTATATTCTTGCCTCTTCTGTTAAGATTAATTGATCATAGGTGTATGGGTTTATTTGGGGACTCTCTATTCTGCTCCATTGAGGTAAATGTCTATTTGTGCCAGTGCCATGTTGTTCTGATTACTGTAGCTTTATAATATTGTCTGAGGTCTGGGAAGGTTATACCTCCAGCTTCATTCTTTCTTCTTAGGATTGCTTTGGCAGTTTTTGGTCTTTTGTTGTTCCACATATATTTTAGGATTATGTGTTCTTGTTCTGTGAAAAAATATCATGGGTAATTTGATAGGGATCAAATTAATCTATAGATTGCTTTGGATATTATGGCCATTTTAACAATAGTAGTTCTTCCAATCCAAGAGCATAGGATATCTTTCCATTTCTTTGAATCATCTTCAATTTCCTTCATCAGTGTTTTATAGTTCTCGGATTATAAATCTTTTTTTAAAATTTTCCCTATAAGTTTATTTTTTCTTCTAGTCTTATTGAGATATAATTGATATACAGCACGGTATAAGTTTAAAAAGTACAGCATAGTTGTTTGACTTATATACATCATGAAGTGATTATCAGAGTAAGTTTAGTGAAATCTACCATCTCACATAGATACAAAATTTAATAAATAGAAACAAAACATTTTTTCTTGTGATGAGAATTCTTAGAACCTACTCTCTTAACAGCTTTCATATATAATATACAGCAGTGTTGATTATATTTATCATATTGTATGTTACATCCCTCAGAGGTTCATATGCTTGACAAGAGTAGCTTGCTGGAACATAGATGGTAGAAACCAGATTGCTGCAGATTAAGTCATGAAGAGAAGTTTAAGATGTGGAGACAGCCTGAGCAGACAGTTCTGTGGCTGCAGAAACATGGAAGGGAAAACGTACAATAAGAAGATGCATCTGTGGTTCATTGGAATCCTCTGCTATGAACTGCTGGTAGGAAATCCACGCTTCAAAACAACCTCATGCACTGAGACCTCCAAATGAATCCTCAAGGTAGATGTGAGGTTCCCCCATCAATGCCTTCTGAAGTTGGGACTTGATTTTCAAGCTGCTCAAATACAAGCCTCTGGGCAGCTGCCCTTGGCCCAGATCCTGGAGCACCCCTGGGTCCAGGGGCACTCCTAGAGGATGCTGGCTCCCGCTACTCACATGACTTCCTGAGTCCTGTCTGCTCTATTTTGTGTGTTTATTCAGAGAGCCTTTCCAGTTCTGCTACTTCATCTTTTGTCTCTTCTAAGATGCCTGATACTAATTAATAATAGCTGGAATATTTCATTTCAGGGGGAAAAAAGCCACATGACTGTTTTCTCCCTGTTTTATATATTCAAAATTAGTGGTGATTAGATTCTCTAGGTTTGTCTCTTAGCCATACCCTGAATAGTTAAGTTATAATAGTTAAGCAGTGCTGTTAATAGAACAGCACTGGTATTCTCAAAGCACTCAGTTTAATTTTAGTTGAGATTGCATTTTTCCATCTTTTTTTTTTTTTCATTTACTTTCTAAATGATGTTTTCTTGTTGTTGTTATTTTTTCAAAATTCTTGGTTTTTTACCATTTTTGTTATCAGCATTTGCCTATTTGGGGGATAGTCTCATCTCATTAGTTCTATCTTCATTGTTAAATCTATCCTTCATTTATTTCATCTGGAAAGAACCAGAATTTGCAGCACACTACAGCACACAAGCTAATATAACTACTCTTTCATTAATAGAAGACTAAAAAATTCTGACTGTTGCTGCTCGTAAGTTGCTTCAGTCGTGTCCGACTTTGTGCAACCCCAGATACGGCAGCCTACCGTGCTCCCCCATCCCTGGGATTCTCCAGGCAAGAACACTGGAGTGGGTTGCCATTTCCTTTTCCAATGCAAGAAAGTGAAAATTGAAAGTGAAGTTGGTCAGTCGTGTCCGACTCTTATTTTCCAGGCAAGAGTACTGGAGTGGGGTGCCGTTGCCTTCTCTGAAAATTCTGACTACCAGGTCTTATTGTTACTGAGTCTGTGCTCACTCTGCTTGCCACATGACAGACCAGTTAAATGAGAGATGAGGCGTGGAGGCAAGGAATACAACTTCATTCTGAAAGCCAGCTGACCAAGAAGATGATAGACTAATGTCTAAAAATAGCCATCTTATCAGGGTCTGGACACTAGATTCTGTTGTAGAAAAGAGATGGGGGGAGGTGAGGAAGTAAAGTAAAAATTTCATTAATCTTGCAGTTATCTCCTGGAATGGCCAGCCTCGGAAAGGGAATGTGTTAATTTCTTCCTTCCTGTAGCCATCTACAGTTAGACAGGGTTTTGAACAAAGGCATTTTGGTTTAAAGGCATTCAGGCAAAGAGGCAGCATTCCCCAAGGCAGGCTGTTATGTATGAACAGTATCCTTTCAATGAACAAAAGCAACAGGAAGCAAAGATTAAAGTAAAAGAAACAGATCCAACATGGAGTCAGTTCTTCCCTATAACATTATTTCTTCAGAATTTGTCCTCTGACGAGCCTTGATTTTCTTGATCTGAGACAATGTTCTGAGCCACCTGCTTTAAAATACCAATTCCTCTTTTTTATAAAGTTTATTTTGAGAACCACTTTAGTATGCAGAACCATATGTTAGCAGTTCAAGTGTTAAATCTATCTAAGGTTTTACAAGGTGCTGTGGATCAAAGACAGAGTGGGAAATGGCAACCCATACCAGTATTCTTGCCTGGAGAATCCAATGGACAGAGGAATCTGGGAGTCTACAGTCCATTGGGTGGACTGTCCAAAGAGTTGGACAGGACTGAAGCTACTTGGCATGCACATGGATCAAAGAGTGGCTTCCCAGGTGGCACTAATGGTAAAGAACCCAGCTGCCAATACAGGCGACATGGGTTCCATTCCTGGGTTGGGAACATCCCCTGGAGGAGGGCATGACAACCCACTCCAGGATTCTTGCCCGAAGAATCCCATTAACAGAGGAGCCTGGCGAGGTACAGTCCCTGGAGTTGCAGAGTAGGACACAACTGAAACAACTTAGCACACATGCATGGGTCAAAGAACTATAAATATTGTTTTTCAATAAATTTTTGTCACCCAGTTGAGTCAAAAGTCCAGCTG
This sequence comes from Neotragus pygmaeus, assembly GCA_006410875.1. Classification (NCBI taxonomy): domain Eukaryota; kingdom Metazoa; phylum Chordata; class Mammalia; order Artiodactyla; family Bovidae; genus Neotragus; species Neotragus pygmaeus. The sequence goes on from SJYV01033478.1 coordinate 566,894, forward strand.
AAGTTAAAAACAATGAATTTCTAGAAGTGCTAAAAACCACATAGTTGTATGGTTTTTTTTTCCCAGAGGACCGAGTTGTAACAGTAGAGATGATATTAATAGTAGTTGTATCAATGTAGGATTATAGTTTTGTCTGTGAGTGTGCAAGAGAACTAGGATACATGGAAACTGAAGATATTGATGAAAAGATAGCTGATGAGTTAAATCATGAGTTAAATATGGCTAACTGTTTCATATCTTTTCAACATCTATTCCCTCTTCTATAATGATTGCATCTCCAATTTCTCATTATGTACATGGTCATGTAATAAACATGGCCATTTAAGTTAGGACATTAAGTCACTTGCTAGTGACTAAGATCTGGCTAATTGTGTTTAAAGTGTATAGAACTGCTGGTAAATGTCCTTCTTCCTTTCCCCTTCCCTTTCCTTTTTGTGTCATATCTAAGAATCCATTACCAAATCTGAAGTTATGAAGATTTAAACCTATGTTTTATTCTAAGTATTTTAGTAGTTTTAGCCCTTACATTTCGGAGAAGGCAATGGCACCCCACTCCAGTACTCTTGCCTGGAAAATCCCATAGACGGAGGAGCCTGGTAGGCTGCAGTCCATGGGGTCGCGAAGAGTCGGACACAACTGAATGACTTCCCTTTCACTTTTCATTTTCATGCATTGGAGAAGGAAATGGCAACTCACTCCAGTGTTCTTGCCTGGAGAATCCCAGGGATGGGGGGAGCCTGGTGGGCTGCCATCTCTGGGGTCGCACAGAGTCAGACATGACTGAAGCGACTTAGCAGCAGCAGCCCTTACATTTAGGTCTCTGATCCACTTTGAATTTAATATTCATATACTGAGTGAGATAAGGGTATAACTTCCCTTACCTGGAAGGGAATGTGAAGGGAATGCATCCAGGAATGCAAAGTCAAGTAGGCCTTAGGAAGCATCACTATGAAATTCCAGTTGCTGGAATTTCAGACACAACTGAGCGACTGAATTGAACTGAACTGAACTGATAACCGATTAACAAAAAATGTTGTGATAGTTGCTGGTGAACAGTGAAGGGACTCAGCCATACATATACATGTATCCATTCTCCTTCAAACCCCCCTCTCATCCAGGCACCACATAACATTGAGCAGAGTTCCTTGTGCTATACAGTAGGTTCTTGTTGGTTATCCATTTTAAATACAGCATTGTGTACCTGTCCATCTCAAACTCCCTAACTATTCCATCCCCCATTCCTCCCCCCAGCAACCATGAATTTATTTTCTAAGTCTGTGAGTCTTCTTCTGTTTTGTACATAAGTTCATTTGTATCATTTTCTTTTCCATTCCACATATAAGGAATGTCATACGACATTTCTCCTTCTCTGTCTGACTGACTTCACTCATTATGACAATTTCTAGGTCCATCCATGTTGCTACAAATAGCATTTATTTCATTCTTTTTAATGGCTGAGTAATATTCCACTGCGTATGTGTACCACATTTTCTTTATCCATTCTTCTGTCCATGGACATATAGGTGCTTCCGTGTCTTGGCTATTATAAACAATGCTTCAGTGAACACTGGGGTGCATCTATTCTTTCAGATCATGTTTTTCTCCTGATATGAGCCCAGGAGTGGGATTGCAGGGTCATATGATAGCTCTATGTTTAGTTTTTTAAGGAACCTCCATATTATTCTCCATAGTGGCTGAACCAATTTACATTCTCACTGATTGTGTAGGAACATTCCCTTCTCTCCACACCCTCTCCAGCATTTATTGCTTGTGTATTTTTTGATGATAACCACACTCGCTGGTGTGAAGTGATACCTCATTATAGTTTTGATTTGCATTTATTTAATAACTAGCAATGTTGAACATCTTTTCATGTGTCTCTTGGCTATCTGTATGTCTTCTTTAGAGAAATGTCTACTAAGGTCTTCTGCCCATTTTTGATTGGATTGTTTGTTTTGATGCTGTTAAGCATCATGAACCGTTAGTAAGTTTTGGAGACTAATTCTTTGTTAGTCACATCATTTGCAAATATTTTCTCCTAATCTGTGGGTAGTCTTTTCACCTTGTTTATTGTTTTGTTTTCTGGCATAGAGCTGTTTAAACCCTTGGAACTTCCTAAGTGATAAGAGCAGTGGGAGCATCTTTGGTTATAGTGTTTGGTCTTTGTACTGAATAGCTCCAGATCCGTAAGGGTGAAAGAGTATCTTGTTGTTCATAACCAGCCCCTCTCAACCATATCTGAGTTTATGTTAATGAGGTAGGTGACTTTTGAAATTTTCCTAAGGAAAGGGGCTGGTTGCTAAGGGGATCAATCAAAATTAGAGGGTTGGAACTTTCAGCCCCACCTCCAAGGAGGGGAGAAGGATTGGAAATTGAATCAGTCACTGTTGGTCAATTACTTAATCAATCCTACATAATGAATCCTCCATAAGAACCCAAAAGGATGTGGTTTGGGGAGCTTCTGGGTTGGTGAACACATCCATGTGCCAGTAAGGTAGTATACAACCCACTTCCATGAGGAGAGAAGCTATGTTTGAGGCCCTTCCAAATCTTTCTCTATGTAGCTCTTCATCTATTTATATCCATTATTATATCTTTTATAATAAATCAGTAATTGGGCTTTCCTGGTGGCTCAGTGGTAAAGAATCTGCCTGCCAGAGCAGGGGACATAAGTTCAATCCCTGGTCCAGGAAGATCCCACATGCCATGGGACACTAAGCCAGCACACCACAACTGCTGAGCCAGTGCCCTAAAGCCCGTGCTCTGCAACAAAAGATACCACTGTAATGAGAATCCCATGCACCACAACCAGAGAGTAGCCCCTGCTTGCCACAACTGGAGAAGGCCTGCATGCAGCAACAAAGACCCAGCACAGACATAAATTAGATAAATAAAATCTCTTTTTAAAAAGACAGATAACACTTTATAGAATATATTCAATGTTTTTAAAAATCAGTAATCTAGTAAGTAAACTATTTTCTTAAATTCTGGAGCAACAAACTAATTGAAGCCAAAGGCTAGGGTGTGGAAATGTCTAGTTTATAGCTAATGGTAAAACCAAGCCAGACAATGTTCCCCATTTGTTGTTTGTAGGGAAAAGAGCTTCAGCCTCGTAGACCTTCTGTGCGTTACAAAGGAGATTCAAATGATTTGATAAAAACAGAGCCTTAGTTCCTCCTCAAGGGATATAAATACATAACAATCTGATACATGTCTCTGAGTTCTTCTACAGGAACTAAGACCTCCATCCAAGTGGAGGATGGTAACTTTAGGCTGAACTTAAGTACATGGACTCCAGACTGGTCAGAACCACACTGAGACTGAGATTCTTGGAACACCATCATGTTACCTCAGTTCAGTCACTCAGTCGTGTCCGACTCTTTGCGACCCCATGAATCCCAGCACGCCAGGCCTCCCTGTCCATCACCAACTCCCGGAGTTTACTCAGATTCATATTCATAGAGTCAGTGATGCCATCCAGCCTTCTCATCCTCTGTCGTCCCCTTCTCCTCCTGCCCCCAATCCCTCCCAGCATCAGAGTCTTTTCCAATGAGTCAACTCTTCGCATTAAGTGGCCAAAGTCCTGGAGTTTCAGGTTTAGCATCGTTCCTTCCAAAGAAATCCCAGGGCTGATCTCCTTCAGAATGGACTGGTTGGATCTCCTTGCAGTCCCAGAGACTCTCAAGAGTCTTCTTCAACACCACAGTTCAAAACATCAATTCTTCGGCACTCAGCCTTCTTCACAGTCCAACTCTCACATCCATACATGACCNGAAGAACTCACTCCAAGTGAAATTACTGGGTCAAAGAACATGCATGTTTTGAAGGCTGTGCTAAATTTCACATCAATTGAAGCAGAAGAAGCTTCAGGTTTTTAAAAAATTAATTTTAATTGGAGGCTAATTACAATATTATGGTGGTTTTTGCCATACATTGACATGAATCAGGTACAGGTGTACGTGTGTCTTGCATCCCGAACACCCCCCCTACCTCCCTCCCCATTCCATCCCTCAGGGTTGTCCCAGTGCACTGGCTTTGGGTAGCCTGTTTCATGCATTGAACTTGGACTGGTCATCTATTTCACATGTGGTAATATACATGTTTCAATACTATTCTCTTAAATCATCCCACTCTCACCTTCTCCCACAGAGTCCAAAAGTCTGTTCTTTATATGCATGTCTCTTTTGCTGTCTCATGTATGGGGTCATTGTTACCATCTTTCTAAATTCCATATATGTGTGTTAATGTACTGTATTGGTGTTTTTCTTTCTGACTTACTTCATTCTGTATAATCGGCTCCAGTTTCATCCACCTCATTAGAACTGATTCAAATGCATTCTTTTTAATAGCTGGGTAATATTCCGTTGTGTGTATGTACCACAACTTTCTTATCCATTCATCTGCTGATGGACATCTAGGTTGCTTCCATGTCCTAACTATTGTAAAGAGTCATGTGATGAATATCGGGGTACACGTGTCTCTTTCAATTCTGGTTTCCTTGGTGTGTATGCCCAGCAGTGGGATTGCTGGGTTGTATGGCAGTTCTATTTGCCATTTTTTTCAGGAATCTCCACACTGTTTTCCATAGTGGCTGCAGTAGCTTGCATTCTNGGGGTACACGTGTCTCTTTCAATTCTGGTTTCCTTGGTGTGTATGCCCAGCAGTGGGATTGCTGGGTTGTATGGCAGTTCTATTTGCCATTTTTTTCAGGAATCTCCACACTGTTTTCCATAGTGGCTGCAGTAGCTTGCATTCTCACCAACAGTATAAGAGGGTTCTCTTTTCTCCACACCCTGTCTAGCATTTATTGTTTATAGACTTTTTGATAGCAGCCATTCTGACTGGCATGAGATGGTACCTCATTGTGGTTTTAATTTACATTTCTCTGATAATGAATGATGTTGAGCACATCATTGAGCACATGATGTTTCATGTGTTTGTTAGCCATCTGTATGTCTTTGGAGAAATATCTGTTTAGTTCTTTGGCCCATTTTTTTACTGGGTCATTTATTTTTCTGGTATTGAAATCCATGAGCTGCTTGTATATTTTTGAGATTAATTCTTTGTCAGTTGCTCCATTTGCTATTATTTTCTCCCATTCTGAAGGTTGTCTTTTCACCTTGCTTATAGTTTCCTTCTTTGTGCAAAAGCTTTTAAGTTTAATTAGGTCTTATTTGTTTATTTTTGCTTTTATTTTCATTACTCTGGGAGGTGTGTAATAGAAGATCTTGCTGTGGTTTATGTCAGTGAGTGTTTTGCCTATGTTTTCATCTAGGAGTTTTATAGTTTCTGGTTTTACATTTAGCTCTTTAATCCATTTTGAGTTCATTTTTGTGTATGGTGTCAGAAAGTGTCTAGTTTCATTCTTTTACAGGTGGTTGACCAGTTTTCTAAGGACCACTTGTTAAAGAGATTGTCTTCTCCATTGTATATTTTTGCCTCCTTTATCAAAGATAAAGTGTCCATAGGTATGTGGATCTGTCTCTGGGCTTTCTATTTTGTTTCATTGATCCATATTTCTGTCTTTGTGCCAGTACCAAACTGTCTTGATGACTGTAGCTTTGTAGTGTAGTCTGAAATCAGGCAGGTTGATTCCTCCAGTTCCATTCTTCTTTCTCAAGATTGCTTTGGCTATTTGAGGTTTTTTGTATTTCCATACAAACTGTGACATTATTAGCTAGAACAAATGGTATTCTATGTAAAATACCATTGGTACCTTGATAGGGATTGCATTGAATCTGTGGATTGCTTTGGATAGTATACTCATTTGAAGAAGTTTTAGTTTTATCTTACTTTTATCTGTGCATGCATGCATCTGCAGTCGTTAAGTCATGTTTGACTTTTTGTGACTCCGGACTATAGCCTACTAGGCTCATCTGTCCATGGGATTTTCCAGACAAGAATACTGGAGTGGGTAGCCAGTCCCTTCTCCAGGGGATCTTCCCAATCCAGGGATAGAACCTGCAACTCCTGCATTGGCAAGCGGATTCTTTACCACTGCACCACATTCTGTTGATAACTAATGAGAAGGACCGATGCTGAAGCTGAAACTCCAATACTTTGGCCACCGTATGTGAAGAGTTGACTCATTGGAAAAGACCCTGATGCTGGGAGGGATTGAGGGCAGGAGGAGAAGGGGATGACTGAGGATGAGATGGCTGGATGATATCACCGACTCAATGGATGTGAGTTTGAGTGAACTCCAGGTGTTGGTGATGGACAGGGAGGCCTGGCGTGCTGTGATTCATGGGGTCGTAAAGAGTCGAACACGACTGACCAAATGAACTGAACTGAATGAGAATGAGCCTTTTGACCAAAACTGCTATGTTTGTTTATTTATCATTTATATTTCTTCTCTCTCTTACCATCATTCACAGTTTTCTTATTGAGGTCTTTGTATTTGTCCATTTATCTATTTAAATAGATTGCTGTTGTTCAGTTGCTTCAGGTGTGTCCAACTGTTTGTGACCCCATGGACTGTAGCCCACCAGGCTCCTCTGTCCATGGGATTCTCCAGGTAAAAATACTGGAATAGGTATCCATTTCCTTCTTCAGGGGATCTTCTTGACCCAGGGATTGAGCTAGGGTTTCCTGCATTGCAGACAAATTGTTTATTGTCTGAGCCACCTAAGCTCTATACTTTAAAATATGACCAATTTCAGAAAAAAAATAGATAACCTTTGTTTTAACCTTTGTTATTTCAAAGAAATAACATTCTTTGAATTACAATACAACTGTAAAATCATAATCAAAGACTTCTCTGTTGCAAAGATTGTTTGTAGGAGAGTAACTTTTTTTCACAACCATAGAAACCCGAATGATGCCATGGCTACACAACCAGCTTGCACAGACAATTTTTAGTAACAAAGTCAAACAAATCACTATATCTACTAAAATCATTTCACTTTACTTTTTTGTTTTTGGCCTTACAACTTGCATGATCTTTGTTTCCCAACCAGAACAGTGAAAGAACAGAGTCCTAAGCACTGGACCACCAGGGAATTCCTCTAAAATCATTTCATTCTAGAAAAGCTTTCTCTCATTGCCAGTGGAGGGAAGTTAAATGGTTTGGCATTGTGTTGCACACCTAACTCAACTTCTTAGTTTCTCTTCTGTGACATTTTAGGTTTTTGTCTTCTTTCTAAAGATTCTTAATAAGTACAAAGCACATGGTATAATAACTCTCTCATCTATTTTCTGATTTCTCCTAATAAGGTCCCTGTGTGTAGCAGCAGCCTATTTTCATGAGGCTACTTTGAGAAAAAGATGTGCCCAGCCCATAGCCAAACTTGACAAATCACTAGCAATTTATTTCATGTATAAATACAGTCTTTGGGTACTTATGGAAAACCCAGTTACAAGCTTTTGAAATCCAATTTGGAAAACAGATATAAAGGCTGATTCCTTCCTAACTCATGGTTTTTCTTCAACTTTTTTAAAAAAGATAATTTGTCTTGAATACCACTCTATGCCAAGCCCTGTTCTTAGTATTTTACATATATTAACTAAGGAGATTGAAGGTTATTATAGTGATAGGGTAATATTCCAATTTGACAGAGGAAATGAAGGCACAGAGAGATTAGGTATCTTGCCAAAGATCTCACAGCTGGCAAATGATGTTTACCGGCTCTTAATACAAACTTCTCTCCTAGGCCATGTACTCCTCGCCTACTGAATTTTCTACCCCTTTCTCCTCTATCAGCAATGGATAACTAAGAATTACAGACCATGTTTGCTACCACAATGTTATAGTGAACAAAACAATAGACTAGTAGTCATAGGACTTGGATTCATGTCCTTTGTGGCTTCAGTAAAGTCATTTAATCCTGTTGGGCTTTGGTCTTACCATCTGTCAGATGAGAATAATAATAATAACCTCCCATGGCAGTCATAGAAGTAAAATGAGATGATGGAGAGGAAAGGTCTTTGTTAAGGTGAAAAATCTTGAGCAACCCCAGTGACTTTTTATATCCATGCTCTTGGGAATTTGTCAAGGAGGCTTCACAGAAGAGGCAATATTGGAGCTAAGTTTTGAAAGATGTATATGTGTCCTGATATGATCACCAATAACATTTACTGAGCAATTACTATGTTCTAGGCTCTGTGCAGAGGGTTTTACGTGCCTTATCTCATTTAACTCTTACAGCAACTCTGTGAGGTCATTCAGTTTGTTCCTACCTACCTAACTCATGTAAATACTGTTGGCATCTTTCAAGAATGGATCTGCCATGCCATCCACCCGTCACAGTCCAAAGAGAGAAGTGTTGGTGGCTGAAATCACAAACTGCACAAGCCTTGAAGGTGGTGACTCTTGTCGCAACCATGGTCTGATGAGCTGAATAAAGACATGATGGGAACAATTCACTTTGGTTAGCAGACACATCCTGAGACATAACTGGCATTGGGAGACTTAAGAGGCTTTTCTTTACTAGTTTTGACAATCATTCTGGCTTAAGCTTTGCCTGCTCAGTCATACCAAGGGGAGTCACAACAAGAGACCCCAGTGAAAAGTCTAGAAACCTGAGTTGTCCAGAGAACACACTCCTAACTGACATAACCACAAATACATTGCTTAAATGTATTTTAAGCAATGTGGAATGAGTCAAGTGAAAAACCATTGATGATTTTTGTTCATGTTTCCAAACAACACTCCTGAAGCAGCTAACACGACCAGAAATTGAAATGGACCATTAAAGCAATTCCTGAACAAAATAGGAGGCAGCACGAACATGAGAGGCAGGTTTTCCAGACAATGGAAACATATAATGAAGCTGAACATGTCCCAAGAAAAGACAACTAGATGAAATATGTGAATCATATCACAACACATCAAATTAAGTTTTAAAAATCATTTTTTCACCTCAATACCAGAAATTCTGTCACTTAGCCCCAAGACAAAATTAAAGAAATCCCAAACTCTTTTGATTTTTGTTTACGTGAATGTGACAAGATATGTGACAAGAATTCTCTTGAGATGAGTGAGTAAGTTTGGCTCTGTCTTGAATGTGGCTCAGGCCATATTGATGCTTTCAGGACCCATCTTACCCTATGGAAAGCATTCTCCATAAATACTTATTACACCTTTCAAAAGTGGCTGGAAATAGACAGAGGTAGAGCAGCAGGCAAAACTCGTTCTTTTATCAGAGTGAGGGTGTGGACTAAGAAGGACTCAGTGGAGAACATGGGAGGTGAGTAGAAGAAATTTTAATCATCAGGAGAGTCCCTGTACCAGGCCACACTGAAAGTGAAAGGCACTCAGTCGTGTCCAACTCTTTGTGATCCCATGGACTATACAGGAATTCTCCAGGCCAGAATACTGGAGTGAGTAGCCTTTCCCTTCTCCAGGGGATCTTCCCAACCCAGGGATCTAACCCAGGTCTCCTGCATTGCAGGCAGATTCTTTCCCAGCTGAACCACAAGGGAAGCCCAAGCTAACTTTGTCCTAAAAAGAATTCTCTTACCCAGGAAGATCTTGTAGATACAACCAATCCCTAACGTGGTGCTAGTAGTAAAGAATCTGCCTGCCAAAGCAGGAAATGCAGTTGGATCTCTGGGTTTGGAAGATCCCCTGGAGCAGGAAATGGCAATTCGCTCTGGTATTCTTGCCCAGAGAACTCCAAGGACAGAGGAGGTTGGTGGGCTACAGTCCATGGGGCCACAAAGAGTCGGACCCAACGGACAACAAAGGGAATTATTTTAATTATGTCTCATTGAGCTCACCAGTTCACAACTTGGGCTTCTATAAATCATTCATTTTGAGGGACACAATTTGCCATCTTTAAAACCTGTGTAACATGATGTTACTGCACAAGGGCACGGCAGTGTTTTTCATAATAAACTTGTGAACTAAAAACTGAAAAAAAAAAAACCAACCCTGTGCAAAATGCTATAATTTTTGAAAAAAAGATGAGACACAGAATAATTTAGGTTAGGGAAACCAATGAAATGGTAGTTATGATAACAATGGTATTCAACCAAGCCTCCAGTGAAAACTGAACTATGGCCACTAATTTGCCTGGGGAAAATTTTAAAATGTTAGGGGCAGGCAGCGGGAACTAAGAAATCCTAAATCATTCAATATATAACATATAATAAGGAATATATTCAAACATTGAAAAGGAAGGAAAAAAGAATAACATAATTGGTGATCAAACAATAAATGAAAAAAATATCATTGCCTATAAATTTTATACTTTCTCTTTATTGGAGAATTCAAATATGTATGGAAATAGGAAATTTGTTATTGTGTTTTTCTTCTGTTTATGGGCAAATACAAGCTTACAAACCTTTGTAGAGGCAGAAAGACTTTACCCTTCTGGGTATGATGTTGTTTAGTTGCTAAGTCAAGTCCAACTCTTTGCAACCCCATGGACTCTGTAGCCCACCAGGCTCCTCTGTCCGTGGGATTTCCCCCAAAAGAATACTGGAGTGGGTTGTCATTTTCTTCTCCAGAGGATCTTCCCACCCCAGGGATCAAACATGTGTCTCCTATGTCTCCTGCATTGGCAGATGGATTCTTCACCACTTAGCCAACAGGGAAGCCTCTAGGTATGATATCTGGATCAATAAACAAATGGCAACAGGCAAATTAACAAAGGGAACACAAATTTAGTAATTTTTAATATTACAGAGATGTGGCAAAAAATAGAATATTCCCAAAAGATATGCAATCTGAGAGCTTATATACAGTTTTTATAAGGTAGTGATAGAGGGATGTAAGCCACTTTGGAAAGAGTAACTGATTTTTAGGAATGATAAAGGGCCTTAGAACAGATGGGAGAGATGATAGTTTGTGACAAATGTGTCAGGGTGTGGTGTTGACTTCAGGTCTCTTCTCCTGTGATGAGTCAGTCTTTCCCGGTTGATAAAAACTAGCAAGATGGGAATCTAAGACAGTTGGATTACTTTTGGTGGATCTGTCTTTAGGCAGATAAATCGAGTTCAAAGAAAGCCTCCTCTAATACTTTCTGTTTTACAAGAGCCTTCAGCTCAAAATAGTCAATAACCCAAATCAGCATATTTTTGAAGTCCTTCACTGCAAAGACATTGAACCAGCCATTTGCAGAGACTGTGTGCTCTACAGAACATGAGAGACACTCAGGTCAAATGCTCTTCTTTGAAACTTCCCCACCCCCTCAGTGGGCCAGCCAGCATGCTAATCAGAAAGTGTACCATGCAAGTTCTTTATCTTTAATTATCAGGAGACTTTGTTACTTAGCATCTTGATGTTAGAAGAGTTCTTATTGGTAAAGAGTGTTCAAACTACTCTATCAATTCAGTCCAGTCGCTCAGTCGTGTACGACTCTTTGGGACCGCATGAATTGCAGCACACCAGGCCTCCCTGTCCATCACCAACTCCCGGAGTTCACTCAGACTCATGTCCATCGAGTCAGTGATGCCATCCAGCCATCTCATCCTCTATCGTCCCCTCTTCCTCCTGCCCCCAACCCCTCCCAGCATCAGAGTCTTTTCCAATGAGTCAANGATTGGGGGTGGGAGGAAAAGGGGACGACCGAGGATGAGATGGCTGGATGGCATCACTGACTCGATGGATGTGAGTCTGAGTGAACTCCGGGAGTTGGTGATGGACAGGGAGGCCTGGCGTGCTGCAATTCATGGGGTTGCAAAGAGTCGGACACGACTGAGAGGCTGAAATGAACTTAATTGGGTGATATTGAAAGATTATTGTTGCTTTTAGCTCAGTTCAGTTTAGTCACTCCGGAGAAGGCAATGGCACCCCACTCCAGTACTCTTGCCTGGAAAATCCCATGGACGGAGGAGCCTGGTAGGCTGCAGTCCATGGGATCGTGAAGAGTCGGACACGACTGAGCGACTTCCCTTTCACTTTTCACTTTCATGCATTGGAGAAGGAAATGGCAACACACTCCAGTGTTCTTGCCTGGAGAATCCCAGGGACAAGGGAGCCTGGTGGGCTGCCGTCTCTGGGATGGCACAGAGTTGGACACGTCTGAAGTGACTTAGCAGCAGCAGCAGTTCAGTCGCTCAGTCGTGTCCAACTCTTTGTGACACCATGAACTGCAGTACACCAGGTCTCCCTGTCCGTCACCAACTCCCAGAGTTCACTCAAACTCATCTCCATCGAGTTGGTGATGCCATCCAGCCATCTCATCCTCTGTGTCCCCTTTTCCTCCCACCCCCAATCCCTCCCAGTATCAGAGTCTTTTCCAATGAGTCAACCCTTTGTATGAGGTGGTCAAAGTACTGGAGCTTCAGCTTTAGCATCATTCTTTCCAAAGAACACCCAGGACTGATCTCCTTTAGAATGGATGGGTTGGATCTCCTTGCAGTCCACAGGACTCTCAAGAGTCTTCTCCAACACCACAGTTCAAAAGCATCAATTCTTCGGCACTCAGCCTTCTTCACAGTCCAACTCTCACTTCCACCCATGACTATTGGAAAAATCATAGTCTTGACTAGATGGACCTTAGTCAGCAAAGTAATGTCTCTGCTTTTTAATATGCTATCTAGGTTGGTCATAACTTTCCTTCCAAGGAGTAAGTGTCTTTTAATTTCATGGCTGCAATCACCATCTGCAGTGATTTTGGAGCCCCCCAAAATAAAGTCTGACACTGTTTCCACTGTTTCCTCCTCTATTTCCCATGAAGTGATGGGTTCCTCTAAGGCTTGGCTGAATCATATTTATGCTGCAGACTGTGTAAGGTGCTTTCTAGGTTAGTTTTGCATCAGTCTGATGTTTCTGATCACTCTCTGTCTTCCTCAGCTCCTTCCCTATTTCCTTTCACAGTAGCATCTTCTCTAATAAAATACTTCTTATTAAACTTATCTTGACGTTTGCATCTAAGAGGAGCCAGACTCATAGGCTATATGCTCACTTCTATTTGAGATGCTTTTACCACTTCCACATTTCTTTCCATTTGTGTGTTTGTAACATCCCCTAACTCCTTCCTGGAGAAGGTTGAATTTAAGGGGATTTAAGATATATAACAGAAAGTAAATGTGCAAGCATCTCTCTTCCAACTGATGTACTCATGAGACTCCCCAACATCCATCACCTTGGTTCTTTGATTATAAACAGAATAGATTTGGGTTAGAACAAATTTAAGCCATGGAAATCGGTTTATTCAAGGACTTTGCACATGACAAAACCTTATGCCTGCTGTGTCTGTAACAGTCAAGTGTCAGGCAGCCAAGAACTTCATCCAACTTGAGCCCTAGATCTTCATATTCAAATAATCCACTTAATTTGCATTCAAACAGCCCCTCTAGCACAGGCAGGCACTTAAGCCCACGCTATTCTTTGCCCTCGCTGATCACACAAATTTTAAGCACCACAGAGTATATAACAAGTACAAGAAGATTTTCTCTGAAGCACAACAAAATGCAAGCATAGATATTCTTTCTGTCCCTGTGCTTCTGGCTCCTCTCACTACACGGCAGTCACCTCAGCACAGCCTATCTTTCACATACAATTTCTTTCCCCAAACCAACCTGGTTAAAAAAAAACCCAACACTGTTCTGTCATACTCTTTTCGGAGGCTGTAGGGCTTGAAGCTACGGTCAGTTTTCAGAAACACAATTTGGACTGAAATCCTAGGCCCACTTCTTCACACTTTATAAACCTTACTTTCCTGGTCACTAGATTCACAGCTGTAAATTAGGTTCCTGCCTCATAATGTTGTGAAAATTAAATAAGGGAATGTCTGATACTGATTGGCCTATGCTCAGAGCACCACGCTGCTGCTGCTGCTGCTAAGTCACTTCAGTCGTGTCCAACTCTGTGCGACCCCATAGATGGCAGCCCATCAGGCTTCCGCATCCCTGGGATTCTCCAGGCAAGAACACCGGAATGGATTGCCATTTCCTTCTCCAATGTATGAAAGGAAAAGTGAAAGTGAAGTCAGGAAAAGTGAAAGCGAAGTCGCTCAGTTGTGTCCAACTCCAGAGACCCCATGGACTGCAGCCTACCAGGCTCCTCTGTCCATGGGATTTTCCAGGTGAGAGTACTGGAGTGGTTGCCATTGCCTTCTCCTCAGAGCACCATAAATGCTTACAAATATTATGTTCTTTCGATACTGTGGCCCAGGCATCTCCACTCACTCTTTCCTGCCCTCTAGTGTTGACTTTGTTCACAGAGACTTTTCCGTGGGAGAACCATCTCCATTTTGGAGGTGACTGGAGACACAGCACACAGGAGATACGATTAGCAGATGCACCTCTGGCTGAACAAAGTGAGAAAGAGTGATTTTCTCAGCAAGTGACTAGTGATGGCTCCGAAGGACATTGCAGTGAGTTTCTGCCTACCTGACATTCCATTTGCGAGCCACAGTAGTCATTCTGGCTGATTTAAGCAGATAGAGAGTTTACTCAACAGATATCACTTTTCTCAGATAATTATCTGGAGGGCTAGAGGACCATGTTTAAATCTGAGCAGCCAGCAGATGCTACAGAGAAATTTCATCATATCTGCTTCTTCTACCACTCAGTCTAAAATTAAAAGTCAAACAGGAACACTGCCAGACATTCCAGTGACATGTCTGTGCACTTGAGTTAACATGGACTGAGAAAGTACTAGTATCTAGCCTGTTGTTGTCAAAGGTAATCTCTGCCTCCAAGTAAAAGTCATTGGAGAGTTTCTCCCAATCGTATCAAGGAGTTCCATTGCTGGGTAGATCCAAAAAATGGACAAACCCACCATCCAGAGCCTCCTTGCAAACATTCACAAGAATAATTGAATGAGTGGTCATAGCTATGGATAGCTATGAATAGGAACCTAGTTGCATGAAACATCTTATTCAGGACCTTTATGCATTAATTGTTCCCCATTCATTTATATCCTTAACTTCTCTATATCTATTGGTTCATCCTTTGCTAAAATTAAAAATTTTCTACTCTCTCCAATCATTAAAACACTCCTTTCCACCTAATATTCCTATCCAAGTTCAAGTCCATGTAACCTCTCACCTAGAAAATACCCATAGTCTGATGACTGATGCTTCTCTTGTCTTCCTTAAACCCATCTGCCACATCTGTCAGACTAGACTACCCAAAGTGGAAATTTTCACTGTATTACTTCTTTGCCTAAAACTCTTCAGAGTTTATTAATTTAACAAACTTTTTATTTATTTTTAATAAATATTTTTTAATTAATTTAAAATCATCCTCTTCAGTAAGTCTGCAAAGCCTTCAGTGAATTGTGCCCCCTAGATCCCCCGTTTCATCTCCTTCTTCTTCCTATGATAAACTTTAGTCTCAATAATATTGCTACCTACTCAGAGCTTCCTCTCTTCCAACATCTTGAGATTTATGGTATGGCTTGTGATTGTTCTCATCTTACAATGTCTTCCCAACTTTATTTGCTAGCCAATTTTTGCTCTTCTAAACCCATCCCATTCATTGAACAGCAGCTCAGGCCTCATCTACCCTAGAAAAACTTCCCTAATTTCCAAGACTGGATTTATTTCCCTTCACAATGCTATTAATGTATGTGTGCACACACTTACCTTAGCACTTACCTTCTTGGAATTTCTATTCATGTCATTGCTCAAACCAGTACACTCTTCCAAGGCACAAAGCTTGGCATATACAGATGCTTTAAAAATGTTTTCTGAACTGAAGTTATAATAGCAAATTCCATTGGAAGGTATAAGTATTAATCAGTTGGTGGCTGATTAATATATATTGACAGAAGCATTGTGAAAATATTAAGTGATTTGCCCTTCAAATATAAGTAACTGGAGAAATAGGGTGGGTTTTGGTAGTATGTTTTCCAGTCAATTTAATTTTTCACTTAGCTAAGAATTGCAATTACAGTATTTTTTCTTCTAAAATGATTGATATATGTGGAAATCTTATATGGTTTCAAGAACAGTTATTATAACATTAAAAATACAAATCATGGGGACTTCCCTGGTGGTCCAGTGTTAAGAATCTGCCTGCCAATGTAGGGGACACAGGTTCAATTTCTGGTCTGGGAAGATCCCATCTACTGCAGAACAACAGAGCCTGTGGGCCACAATTACTGAGCCCACATGTTGCAACTACGGAAGCCGGCACACCCTAGAACCCCTGCTCTGCAATAAGAGAAACCACCAAAATGAAAAGCCAGGACACCGCACCGGAGAGTATCCCCTGCTTGTCGCAACTAAAGTTGGTATGCAGCAATGAAGACCCAATGAAGCCAAAAAATAAATAAATTAAAAAAATTTTAAATGCAAATCATGACCTCTTAAGGATTGTTCTGCCAGCAATATTACAATTAAGAGTGCCTAAAGATTCAGATAAAATCTAAAATAGATACTGTAATGAACGAGGCAAACTAATATTCTCTTCTGGGTAACTGCTAGCAGAGCCTATTCAATTAAAAATTTTCCCCTCTGCTGCCATCTTTTGGCCGAACAACAGTAGAAAATATTAAGCAGAAATTAAGGAAAGAAATTTAATTTTAATCAAAACATATTTTATGCCAATCACTAGCTTAGGGAATTTCACATATTTCATTTTATACTCATAGCAACTTTCTGTAGGTATTACCATCCTCCTTTTGATAAGGGAGAAAACTGAGGATAGCAGACACTGTTGTAATCTTTCCTAAGCCTGATTTTGTTTATCATGTAGACAAATCCTTCATGAAAATCTGAGCCCCTTGTCAGATAGGAGAGAAATCTTAATTGGCCTGAGCATTCATGGAGCTTGACAAAAGGCTTGTGTGAACAAGGGTATGGAATGAAATTCTAGCCAGTGTAATCCACCACTGGGAGGGTGGAGAAAGCAGGTGTGAGAGGGAACATTTAGAAAGGTTTTTTCTGAGCTCTTAAAAAAAAAAGTCAAGTAGAGGTAAATGATTTTTTCTGCCTATGAACATCATTATTCTTATGTGACCATGAAATTGTGGCAGCCATCTTGGAACTATGAGGGGAGTAGTCTAAGGAAACAAACCAATTCGCTGAAAATGGCACAATTGAAAGATGGATGAAACCTGGTTTCTTGATAGCATTACTGAGTAGCTGCTCTAATTCTAGAATTTTTAAAGTATGAGATATTAACTCTAACTAAGTCATTTTTATTTTGCATTTTCTGTTACCTGCAAACAAAAACATCTTAACAGATTTACTGAGGCTTAGTGAAATTAATTTGCAAATATAAAGATTTGAATCTAGTATATTAAGCTACTTTTCTGTATAAAGCAGAAACTCTGACTGAGGAAAGGTTAAAGTTGTAAGCTCTTACCAAGCCAATGGAGGGTTTAAATTCCTAAAGAAGAAATGTGTAATGCTGGTTGGATCCTGAAGCAAAAAGAAACAAAAGAAAAGCTACAAAGAAGATTATTAAAACTATTGGGGAAATTAGAATATGACTATGTATGTTAGATAATAGGCAGGCTTACTATATAAATTCTAAACTTTCTGAGTGAGAGCACCATGTTCAGATGTGTAGGAGAGTGCCCTTACATTTAGCATCCAAAGTAAAATGTTTATTTAAAAAAAAAGTAGAGAAAGAATTCACAGCCTTTCTCACAGAAATGCTCTAAAGAAGGGAAATAGGAAAACAAACAACCCAATCAAAAAGTGGGAAAAAAAACCCAAACAGATATTTCTCCAAAGAAGAAATATAGATGGCTAACAAACACATGAAAAGATGCTCAACATCAGTCATCATTAGAGAAATGCAAATCAAAACTACAATGAGATATCACCTCACACCACTCAAAATGGCCATCAGGCTTTTATCAAAAAGACAATAGAAAATGACCTTGGCAAGGATGAGGAGAAAAAGGAACCTTGTAAATGTAAATTGGTGCAGCCTCTATGGAAAACAGTATGTAGATTACTCGAAAAATTAAAAGTAGAGTTACCGTATACTTTGGCAATTTTACTTCACAGTATTTATCTGATAGAAATGAAATCACTATCTGGAAAAGATATCTGTACATCTGTGTTTATTACAGCATTATTTACAATGGCTGAGACTTGGAACCTAAGTGTCTATTGATGAGTGAATGAATAAAGACTCTGAGATATATATATATATGCACATAAAATGAAATACTACTCAACCAATGAAGAGATGAGATCTTGCCATTTGCAACAACATAAATGGAAAATCACCAGGTAGGATAGATTCTGGAGCCGTTATTCAGATTCAACTCTCAGCTCTACCACTTAATAATTTTATGAAATTGGATCTAAGACCATAAGTGTAACTCATCTCATAGGCTTGTCATGAATATTAAATAAGTAAATACTTGTAAAGCACTAAAACAATACCTAGAAAATAATTAGAACTCTGTATGTTTAAGTATTATTTCACAAGAAAACTCATGCATTTGTATTTATCTCACTATCTACCGATTTCTCTTCTTCAATTCTGCTTTCTCTGAAAGGTGTAGCAAAATAGTTCTCAAAGAATTTCACATGAAAATAGAGTATCATAGTCACATAAATTTGAGCAATATTGGAAAAAGAAAAAAAAATGAGAGAGACCAGATTAAAACTGAGATACCACACATGGCTTTCCGTGGCTTATAGTCATGACTTACAGGGCCATTCTACTGTAAACCTCCTAACATTTCCTGTAACTTTCAAATTATAGAATAACTAACCATAATATGTTACTACTAATATGTTAACCACCAATATGTTAGTTTGTATTGTTTCAATTCAGTTTCTATGCATATCAAAATTATAGTTTTGTAGCTACTGAGAAAATTCTTCAAAGTCAGTGAATTGATATACATCCCTTTTTAATGGCTACTGTGACACAGTCATACCTCATTTTATTGTGTTTATTTTATTGCACTTTACAGATATTACATTTTGTTGAAAATGAAGGTTTGTGGCAACCCAGCAACCAGCAAATCTGTTGGTGCCATTTTTCCAATAGCATTTGCTTGCTTTATGTCTCTGTGTCACATTTTGGTAAGTCTCATGATATTTCAAATTTTTCATTATTATTTTATTATAGTGATCTGTGATCAGTGATCTTTAATGTTACTATTGTGATTATTTTGGAGGACTATGAACTTCATCCATGTAAGATGATCAATTTAATTGATAAATATGTATATTCTGACTGTTCCGTGGACCAGCCATTCCCATCTCTCTCTGCCTTCTCAGCCTCCTGATTCCTTGAACCACAGCAATATAGAAATTAGACCAATTAATAACCCTACAATGACCCCTTAAGTGTTCAAAGTAAAAGGAATGATTAAGCTCAGTGAGGAAGGCATCTCAAAAACTGAGATAGGCTGAAAGCCAGGGCTCTTTGCCAAACAATTAGCCAACTTATGAATGCAAAGGGAAGGTTCTTGAAAGAAATCAAAAGTGCTACTTCAGTAAACACACCAATGATAAGAAGGCAAAACAACCTTCTTGCTGATATGGAGAAAGTTGTAACAGTCTGGATGGAAGATTAAATCAGCCACAATATTCCCTTAAGCCAAAGACTGATTTAGAACAAGGCCCTAACTGTCTTCAATTCTGCAAAGGCTAAGAGAGGTGAGGGAGCTACAGATGAAACATTTGAAGCTAATAGAGGCTGGTTCATGAAGCTTAGGGAGAGAAGCCATTTCTAAACATAAAAGTGCAAGGTGAAGCAGCAAGTGCAGATGGAGCAGCTGCAGCAAGTTATCCAGATGACGTAGCTAGCATCATTAGTGAAAATGGCCACACTACACAACAGGTTTTCATTGTAGATGAAACAGGCTTCTTTTGGGAGAAGATGACATCTAAGACTGTCATGACTAGAGAGAAGTCAATGTCTGGCTTCAAGCTTCAAAAGACAGACTGACTGTCTTGTTAGGGGCTAATGCAGCCAGTGATTTTAAGTTGAAGCCAATGCTCACTTACCATTCCAAAAATCCTATGGGCTTCAGAATTATGCTAAATCTACTCTGTATGTACTCTATAAAAGGAACAACAAAGCCTGAATGACAGCCTGAATGTCAGCCTGAATGACAGCCTGAATGTCTGTTTACAACATGGTTTACTAAATATTTCCAGCCCACTGTTGAAAGCTACTGCTCAGGAAAAAAAAAAAAAAGACTCCTTTCAAAAAAATAACTGCTCAAGGACTTCCCTGGCGGCCCAGTGGTTAAGAATTTGCCTTCCAATGTAGGAGATTCAGGTTTGATCCCAGGTCAGGCAGTTAAGATCCCATATACCTTGCAGCCAAAACAGAAACATAAAACAGAAGCAATATTGTAACAAATTCAATAAAGACTTTGAAAGTGGTCCACATTAAAAAATATTTAAAAAACATGTATAACTGCTCATTGACATGCACCTGGAAACACAAAAGGTCTGAGGGAGATGTACAACCAGACTAATGTAGTTTTCATGTCTGTTTCAGTTCAGTTCAGTTGCTCAGTCGCATCCGACTCTTTGCGACCCCATGAATCGCAGCACGCCAGGCCTCCCTGTCCATCACTATCTCCCGGAGTTCACTCAAACTCATGTCCATTGAGTCGGTGATGTCATCCAGCCATCTCATCCTCTGTCGTCCCCTTTTCTTCCTGCCCCCAATCCCTCCCAGCATCAGAGTCTTTTCTAATGAGTCAACTCTTCTCATGAGGTGGCCAAAGTACTGGAGTTTCAGCTTTAGCATCAGTCCTTCCAAAGAATACCCAGGGCTAATCTCCTTTAGAATGGACTGGTTGGATCTCCTTGCAGTCCAAGGGACTCTCAAGAGTCTTCTCCAACACCACAGTTCAAAAGCATCAATTCTTCGGTGCTCAGCTTTTTTCACAGTCCAACTCTCATATCCATACATGACCACTGGAAAAACCTGCCTCTTGAGAAATCTGTATGCGGGTCAGGAAGCAACAGGTAGAAATGGACATGGAACAACAGACTGGTTCCAAATAGGAAAAGGGGTACGTCAAGGCTGTATATCGTCACCCTGCTTATTTAACTTCTATGCAGAGTACATCATGAGAAACACTGGACTGGAAGAAACACAAGCTGGAATCAAGATTGCCGGGAGAAATATCAATAACCTCAGATATGCAGATGACACCACCCTTATGGCAGAAAGTGAAGAGGAGCTAAAAAGCCTCTTGATGAAAGTGAAAGAGGAGAGTGAAAAAGTTGGCTTAAAGCTCAACATTCAGAAAACGAAGATCATGGCATCTGGACACATCACTTCATGGGAAACAGATGGGGAAACAGTGTCAGACTTTATATTTTTGGGCTCCAAAATCACTGTAGATGGTGACTGCAGCCATGAAATTAGAAGATGCTTAGTCCTTGGAAGAAAAGTTATGACCAACCTAGATAGTATATTCAAAAGCAGAGACATTACTTTGCCGACTAAGGTCCGTCTAGTCAAGGCTATGGTTTTTCCTGTGGTCATGTATGGATGTGAGAGTTGGACTGTGAAGAAGGCTGAGCACCGAAGAATTGATGCTTTTGAACTGTGGTGTTGGAGAAGATTCTTGAGAGTCCCTTGGACTGCGAGGAGATCCAACCAGTCCATTCTGAAGATCAGCCCTGGGATTTCTTTGGAAAAACTGATGCTGAAGCTGAAACTCCAGTACTTTGGCCACGTCATGAGAAGAGTTGACTGACTGGAAAAGACTCTGATGCTGGGAGGGATTGGGGGCAGGAGGAGAAGGGGACGACCAAGGATGAGATGGCTGGATGGCATCACGGACTCGATGGACATGAGTCTGAGCGAACTCCGAGAGATGGTGATGAATAGGGAGGCCTGGCGTGCTGCAATTCATGGGGTCGCAAAGAGTCAGACACGACTGAGCGACTGAACTGAACTGATTAGATGGACCTTTGTTGGCAAAGTAATGTCTCTGCTTTTCAATATGTTATCTAGGTTGGTCGTAACTTTTCTTCCAAGGAGTAAGCATCAATTATGCAGCCCATGGATCAATAAGTAATTTCAAATTTCAAGTCTTAGTATTTAAAAAATATATTTTCCAAGACTGTAGCTAACTTAATTAGTGATTCCTCTGATAAATTTGAGCAAAATAAATTAAAAACTTGGAAAAGATTCACCATTCTAGATGTCATTAAGAACTTTTGTGAGGGCTTCCCTGGTGGCTAACTGGTAAACAACCTGACTGTCGATGAAGGAGAGGTTTGATCCTGATCCCAAAAGATTCCACATGTCACAAAGCAACTAAGCCCATGCGCCACAACTACTGAGCCTGTGATCTAGAGCCCAAGAGTGACAACTAGTGAAGCCCACTCCCCCTAGAGCCCATGCTCTGCAACAAGAGGAACCACCTCAATGGGAAGCCTGTGCACCACAACTAGAGGGTAGCCCCTATTCTCCAAAGTAGAGAAAATCCTGTGTAGAAGACCCAGCACAGTCTACATAAATAAATAAAATTACATATATACATAGATAAAACATTTGTGATTCATGGGAAGAGGTCAAAATAGCATTAACAGGAGTCTGGAAGAAGTTTATTCAAACCTTCATGGATGACTTTGAAGAGTTCACGACTTTAGTGGAGGAAGTCACTGCAAATGTGGTGAAAATAGGAAGAGAACTGAAATTAAAAGTGGAACCTCAAGATATGGATGAATTGCTGCAATCTCATGATAAAACTCAAATGGATGAGGAGTTATTTCTTATGAATGAGCAAAAAAAAGTGGTTTTTTGAGATTGAATCTCTCCTGGTGAAGATTGTTGAAATGACAGCAAGGGATTTAGAAAATTATACAAACTGAGTTGATAAAGCAGTGGCAAGATTTGAGAGGATTGATTCAAATTTTGAAAGAAACTCTCCCATGAGTAAAATGCTATCTATTGACAACAGCATTGAATGCTGCAGAGAAATTGTTCATGAAAGGAAAAGTCAATTGATATGGCAAACTTCATTGTCTTATCTTCAAAAAATTGCCACAGCCCACTCCAATGTTCATCATCCACCACCCTAATCAGTCAGCAGCCATAAATTACAAGCAAGACTCTCTACAAACTAAAAGATTATAACTCACTGAAAGCTCAGGTGACGGGTAGCATTTCTTAGCAAATAAAGTTTTTCTTTTTTTAATGTAGTCAATGAACATTTAATTCTTTTTTTTGGAGGAGGGCACACCACATCTCAGTTCCCTGACCAAGGAGTAAACCCAGGCTATAGCCGTTTAAAGCACTCAATCCTAACCACTAGACCACCAGAGAACTCCCAGCAATGAAGTATTTTTAAATTAAGATATGTACATTGGTTTTTTAGATGTAGTGCTATTGTGCACTTAATAGACTACATTACATTACAGTGTAAACATTATTTCTACACACACTGAGAAACCAAAAAATTCTTGTGACTTGTTTTATTGGATTATTTGCTTTATTACAGTGGTCTGGAACAGTACTGAAACAGAGCATATGGTCCTTGCCCCCCATGTCCTCAGCCTGCTTTAGTCTGCAGAAAAATTTGAGCCAAAGAATAAGTTTAATCAGAGAAGTGAGAAAATGCAGAAAAGAAAAGAAAGGAAAATAGTCAAAGGAAATTAAACAATAATAGTATAGTTATTAAGCAAAGTCCAGGACTTTTAGTTCTTCCTCAAGGGCTATAGAAAATATTCTGAACTATATCCTGTGAGCTGTCTTATAAATATGGAAACCCTCATCAGGTGGAAGAAATTAACTGATAATCAGGCCGTAGCCATGACAATTCCAAGAACTGGCCTCAAAGAAATAAGAATAAACCGATCTTGGAATTGAAATTAATTGTACTTAAAACAATCAAGATGACACTAATCAGACCACTACGTGACTGTCAGAGCTGACTGCTGATTCTGCATGTGGCCCCATCCCTCCATCTATGAAAGCTCTTGCCCATCGATTGTTGGTGGGGGTGAGAGATGGGAGAGGGGTAAGCCTTTGATTTGCCCTTCCCCAACCCCAGGTTGCCCTCCTCCAAAATAAAGCATTCCCTTTCCACCAGCCTTGTTTCTTTAGTGACTTTTGGGCAGCAAGCAGCTGAACCCTCATTTTTGGTTACTATACTTGAAACATCTCCAAGGCATTTCTGAATTTCACTTTATTGATGTGTCACAGGTTTGTTTTTTCTTTTTAAAATCAACTCTCCTGTACACAGACATTTAGATTGCCTTCACTTTTTCTACATGACACAATCAACATGTATGAGTGTGTGGATACAATATGCATATATGTGTATCCCCACATATAGATACAGATGGAAATCTGCATTTATTTCATCATTTTTTGTAGGGAAGGGTTTTAGACCCTAGATTTCTATGCCAGGTAAACTGATCAAGGAAAACTTAAAATGCAGGAGAAAGGTATCAAATGTTGCCTTTGGCTTTCATTTCTGTGGAAGCACCAAAACTCTAGCCTTCCCTGGGGACTGTGTGTGTGTTATACCTGTTAGTCATTCAGTTGTGTTCAACTCTTTGCGACCCCAAGGACTGTAGCCCGCCAGGCTTCTTTGTCCATGGAATTCTCCAGGCAAAAATACTGGAGTGGATTGCCAGTCTCCTCTCCAGAGGAACTTCCCGGGGGGGCTAGGCAAAGAAAAAAATATACCTTTGATCCGACCACTCACCTTCACTCTAAATCAGCCTTCTAGGCAGGAGAATAATGCTCCCTATCTAAACCCCAAAAGACTCCCTGGTGGATCAGATGGTAAAGAATCTGGCTGCAATGCAGGAGACCTGGTTTTGATCCCTGGGTGGGCAAGATCACCTGGAGAAGGGAATGGCAACCCAGGGCGGTTTAGCCTGTAGATCTTTTTGATTTCGGTGATATTCCACAGGAACTGTACTGCCCTCTAGAGGGCAATGTGGAAATTTTAGGAAGTCTTTTGGATTGTCCCAATCCCTGAGGGCTCAGTTGGTAAAGAATCCTCCTGCAATGCAGAAGATCTGGATTTGATCCCTGGGTCAGGAGGATCCACTGGAGAAGGGATAGACTAACCACTCCAGTATTCTTGGGCTTCCCTTGTGGCTCAGCTGGTAAAGAATCCGACCGCAATGTGGGAGACCTGGGTTCAACTCCTGGGTTGGGAAGATCTCCTAGAGAAGGGAAAGGCTACCCTCTCCAGGGTTCTGGCCTGGAGAATTCCATGGATTGTGTGATCCATGGGGTCACAGAGTTGGACACAACTGAGTGACTTTCACTTTATTACCTTCAGTTCAATTCAGTCACTCAGTCATGTCCAATTCTTTGTGACCGCATGGACTGCAGCACGCCAGGCCTCCCTGTCCATCACCAACTCCTGGAATTTACTCAGACTCATATTTGTTGAGTCAGTGATGCTATCCAACTTTATCATCCTCTGTTGTCCGCTTCTCTGCCCACCTTCAATCTTTCCCAGCATTAGGGTCTTTTCAAATGAGTCAGCTCTTTGCATCAGGTGGCCAAAATATTGGAGTTTCAGCTTCAACACCAGTCCTTCCAAAGAATATTCAGGACTGATTTCCTTTAGGATGGACTGGTTGGATCTTCTTGCAGTCCAAGGGACTCTCANCCCATGATTCTTTCAGGTAGCTCCCTCTCGGGGACCCTGGAATAACTGGACCTGCTGGACGGGTCAGACATACTCCTTTCCCAATTTTGAATCAGTCTGTTGTTCCATGTCCAGTTCTAACTGTTGGTTCTTGACCTACATACAGGTTTCTCAGGAGGCAGGTAAGGTGGTCCGGTATTCCCATCTTTTTAAGAATTTTCCAGTTTGTTGTGGTCCAACAGTCAAAGGCGTTAGGGTAGTCAGTGAAACAGTAGATGCTTTTTCTGGAATTCCCTTGCATTTTCTGTTGGCAATTTGATCTCCGTTTCCTCTGCCTTTTCTAAATCCAGTTTGTACATCTGGAAGTTCTTAGTTCTTGTACTGTCGAAACCTAGCTTGATGGATTTTGAGCATTACATTGCTAGCATGTGAAATGAGCAAAACTGTGCAATAGTTTGAATTCTTTGGCATTGCTCTTCTTTGGGATTGGAATGAAACTGATCTTTTCCAGTGCTGTGGTCACTTCTGAGTTTCCCAAATTAGCTGGCATGTTGAGTATAGTGCTTTAACAGCATTATCTTTTAGGATCTGAAATAGCTCAGCTGGAATTCTATTACCTCCACTAGCTTTGTTCTTAGTGATCCTTCCTAAGGCTCTAGGTGAGCGATCACATCATCTTGGTTTTCCGGGTCATGAAGACCTTTTTTGTACAGTTCTTCTGTATATTTTTGCCACCTCTTAATATCTTCTGCTTCTGTTAGGTCCATACTATTTCAGTCCTTTATTGTGCTCATCTTTGCATGAAATGTTCCTTTGGTATCTCAAATTTTGTTAAAGCAGTCTCTAGTCTTTCCCATTCTGTTGTTTTCCTCCATTTCTTTGCCTTGTTCACATTTTGTTTGTAGTGGGGTTTGAAATGTGAGGATTACCACAATGTGACACATATACATAAAGTAAACAAATACTGTTGGAAAAATGTTATCAGTAGATTTTGCTCAACACAGGGTTGCCAAAAATCTTCANCCTCCATTTCTTTGCCTTGTTCACATTTTGTTTGTAGTGGGGTTTGAAATGTGAGGATTACCACAATGTGACACATATACATAAAGTAAACAAATACTGTTGGAAAAATGTTATCAGTAGATTTTGCTCAACACAGGGTTGCCAAAAATCTTCAATTTTCAAAGGAAAAAACAAAACAACGTCAGCAAAACACAATAAAACACAGTGCAATTAAATTTAATTCCTGTATTCTGCAAACTTGCTATAAGCATTTATTAGTTCCAGGAGATTTTTGGTTGATATTTTCACATTTTCTATATAAATATCATGTACAAAGACTTTATTTCTTCTTTCCTAAACTATACCTTTTATTTCATTTACTTGTCTTAAGATGCATTAGCAAGGACTTCCAGTGCAAAGTCGACAAGGAGTGGTGAGTGAGGACTTCTTTACCTTGTTTGTGATATTGGTGGGCAAGCTTCTAGTTTTTCACAAGAAGCATGACGTTAGCTGTAGGAATTTGTAAATATTTTTTTTATCATGTTAAGGAAATTACCCTCTGTTCATAGTTTATTTACAGTTTTAATCATGAGTGGGTGTTGGATTTTGTCAGATGTGTTTTCTGCATCCATTGACACAATTATCTGATTTTTCTTCTTTAGCCTCTCTATTTGATGAATTACATTCATTGATTTTTGAGTGTTTAACCTGTCTTGCACACCTGGGATAAATCCCACTTCATCATGGTGTGTAATTCTTTTCATTCATTAATGAATTAAATTTGCTAATGTTTTGTTGAGGACTTTTGCATCTATGTTCATGAGAGTTATTGGTCTGCAGTTTTTTTCCCCCTACTATTGTCTTCGTCTACTTTTGTCATTAGGGCAATATGAACCTCACAGAAGAAATCACTCTGCTTCTGTCCTCTGAAGAGATTGTAAAGAATCGATATAATTTCATCCTTGAATGTTGGGTAGGATTCACCAATGAACCACATGGGCTTGGTGCTTTCTGTTTTGGAATATTATTAGGTATTGATTCAATTTATTTAATAGATATGGGTCTGTTTAGAGTGCTTGTTTATTCTTGCTTGAGTTTTGCCAGATTGTATCTTTCATGGAATTGGTCCATTTCATCTAGTTTAGCAAAATTGTGGGCAAGAGTTGTTCTTAATATTCCTTTAGTATCCTTTTAATTGTCCTAGTGATGTTCTCTCTTTGTTTCTGACATTAGTAATTTGTGTCCACTCTCTTTTTTCCTTAGTTAGCTTGTTTACAGCCATATTGATTTTATTGATCTTTTTAAAGAAACTGCTTTTAGTTTCATTGATTTCCTCTACTGATCTCCTGTTTTTAATTTTATTGATTTCTGCTCTAATTTTTTTTTTCTTACTTTGCTTTTAATTTGCTATTTTTGTTCTAGTTTCCTAAGGTACAAAAAGATCACTGGTTTTAGATCTTTCTTTTTTTTCTCTTATATACATTCAGTACTATAAATTTCCCTCTGAGCTTTGCTTTCATTACATCCCACATGTCTTTATAAGTTGTATTTTCTTTCATTCAAAATATTTTAAAATTTCTCTTGAGATATTTTCCCTTATTGTTGTTCAGTCACCCAGTCATGTCTGACTCTTTGCAACACCATGGACTGCCACACACCAGGCCTCCCTGTCCTTCACCATCTCCCAGAGTTTGCCCAAGTTCATGTTCATTGCATTGATGATCATCCTCTGATGCCCTCTTCCCATTCTGTCCTCAATCTTTCTCAACATCTGGGATTTTTCCAATAAGTCGTCTGTTTCCATCAGATCACCAAAACACTGGAGCCTCAGCTTGAGCATCAGTCTTTCTCGTGAAGATTCAGGGTTGATCTCCCTTAAGATCGACTGATTTGATCTTGCTGTCCAAGGGACTTTCATGTGTCTTCTGTAGCACCACAGGTTAAAGACAGCAATTCTTTGGCGTTCTCCCTTCTTTACAGTCCAGCTCTCACAACCGTAAATGAGCACTGGGAAGACCATAGCCTTGACTACATGGAAATTTGTCGGCAAAGTAATTTCTCTGTTTTTCAACACACTGTCTAGGTTTGTCATCACTTTCCTGCCAAGAAACAAGCATCTTTTGATTTCATGGCTGCAGTCACCGTCTGCAGTGATTTTGAAGCCCAAGAATAACATACATAAACTGTATGTTATTTGGAAGTGTGATGTTTAATCTCCACATATTTTAGTATTTACAGTTGTATTTCTAGTATTGATTTCTAGTTTAATTTTATTGTGTTTAGAGAGGAGATTGTATGATTTCTACTTATTTAAATTTGTTAAGGTGTGTCTTATGGCCCAGAATGTGGTCTATTCCGGTGAATGTTCCATATAAGCTTAAAAACAATGTATATTCTGCTGCTGCTGGGTGAAGTAATCCCTACATGTAAACTACATCTAGTTGATTAATGGTGCTATTGAGTTCAATTGTGTTCTTACTGATTTTCTGCATGCTGGATCTGTCCTCTTCTGACAGAGACTGTTGAAGTCTCCTACCATGATAGTGGATTCATCTATTTTTCTTTGCAGTTTTATCAGTTTTTGTCTTACTTTTTTTGCTCTGTTGTTAAATTTATACACATTTAAGATTATTATGTATTCTTGAAGAATTCATCCCTTTATCACTATGTAATGCCTTTATTTTCCACGGGGATGGTCTTGATCCCTATCTCCTGTACAGTGTCACAAACCTCCATCCATAGTTCATCAGGCATTCTGTTTATCAGATCTAGTCCCTTAAATCTATTTCTCACTTCCACTGTATAATCATAAGGGATTTGATTTAGATCATACCTGAATGGTCAAGGGGTTTTCCATTCTTTCTTCAATTTCATTCTGAATTTGGCAATAAAGAGTTCATGATCTGAGCCACAGTCAGCTCCCAGTTTTGTTTTTGTTGACTGTATAGAGCTTCTCCATCTTTGGCTGCAAAGACTATAATCAATATGATTTAGGTGTTGACCATCTGGTGATGTCCATGTGTAGAGTCTTCTCTTGTGTTGTTGGAGGGTGGTGTTTGCTATGACCAGTGCATTCTCTTGGCAAAACTCTCCTATTAGCCTTTGTCCTGCTTCATTCTGTATTCCAAGGCCAAATTTGCCTGTTACTCCAGGTGTTTCTTGACTTCCTACTTTTGCATTCCAGTCGCCTATAATGAAAAGAACATCTTTTGGGTGTGTTAGTTCTAAAAGGTCTTGTAGGTCTTCATAGAGCCGTTCAACTCCAGCTTCTTCAGCATTACTGTTTGGAGCATAGACTTGGATTACTGTGATATTGAATGGTTTGCCTTGGAAACAAACAGAAATCATTCTGTACTTTTTGAGATTGCATCCAGGTACTGCATTTAGGACTCTTGTTGACCANACAGGGGCCGAGGCAGGGCGGGACGGCCCAGGAAACCCCGAGGATCCCCCTGCGGACTCACGGCTCAGAGGGCCGGTCGCCAGGGCCAGGGTGAGGCCGTCCCCAGCTTCCTGCGGGGGCGGCCCGGGCGGCGGCTGTGCTGGCCTGGCTCAGGGTCCTGGCTCCCTAGACTGCACGCTGGGGGAGAGGGCTCCTGCGTTCTATGTGTTTCTGGTCTTATGTTAGTCATTAACTAAAGAATTGCTTCCAGGCAACAAACAAGCAAGACTGTGTCCACAATATTTTGGGGGTGTTTTCCATCTCTCGTGGGGCTGAAACAATGACTCAGTATCCAAATGTCACACTTGGCTGGGAAACAGTTTCATATGAATAAATATGAGAATCCGCAGCACCCGCAAGAGGAGCGAAAAGCAATCTGTGCTGAGGAGACACAAAAGCAGCACTGTTCACTCTCCGGTAGGGTGAGAGTGATCGGAGAAGGCGGCGGTACCCCGCTCCAGTGTTCTTGCCTGGAGAATCCCAGGGACGGGGAGCTTGGTGGGCTGCCGTCCATGGGGTCGCACAGAGTCGGACATGACAGAAGCGACTCAGCAGCAGCAGCAGGTGAGAGTGTTTCTCTGAAAGGCTGGATTTTAATTCTGGCTGAGGACAACTCCCCCGCTTTGGGCTCAGGAGTGAACCAACCCGCATTGGAGTCTGATCACAGCTGCGGGGCTCCACGGCTGTCTGCCCTGACCTGCTCTCTGGGTTCAGGGCAGAGGCTGCGCCTTGGGTGGGCGTGGCCTGGTGCCATACTCTGGCCAATGAGACGGGCAGGGCTAAAGCTTGTCAGTTCCGGAAAGACCCCTGAAGGGCCCACATATTCGTTAGCGTCTTCTGGGACGAAGTGCAGACAGGGACGGAGCCTCCAACCCCTGGGTCCCTGGGTCAAGTGGGTAAATCTCATTCGACGTACGCACGCAGCGTGTCTGCCGGATGAAAGCTCTCTTTGTTACTGAGGCAGAGCCTCCTCTAGCCTGGCTGAAACAACGTAATGCCTACAGACACTTCTGGTTACAAGCCCTGGGCGACATGGGGTTACATGGTGATGCCTACAGACGCTTCTGGTTACAAGCCCTGGGCGACACGGGGTTACATGAGGTCCAGTAGGAGAGGAGGGTTTCTTAGGGTCTTGACAGTAGTCGAGAGTCTAGAGGAGGGGTTTGCACATTCCTTGAGTGCTGGGTGTGCTCTGCGAAGCCCTGAACCCACTGCCCACAGGTCATCGCCCTGGACCTCCCCCCTGGAGATGCCCGTGGCACGGCCACCTTACAGACAGCAGGGGAGATGCGGCTTGCCTGGGGTCACCATGGCGATGCCACGACTGGCATCCTCCCCTTGGCCCCAGCAGGGCCCTGTCCCCTGAGGCTCCGTCGCCCCAGGTCAGGAACTGGGTGGGGCCTGATTTCGGATTCCACTCCAGGGCTGTCTGGGTGATAAAGATGACAGTGAGTCATCATCCAGAGGAAAATGAAGCTGTCCTAACATGACTGGTCACCCTCGCCAGGCTGTGCCAAGAGGCGGGGGTCAGAAGGGCGGGAGGATGGAGTCCGGCCACAGGCTCTGGGAAAGCTCAGCACTCACGGCCTCCCTGGGCCCCAGACGTGGCTGGCTGGGTTGTGGGCAGTGAGCTGCCACTGGGAGATACTGACCACCCCGGGGGTTGGGGAAGGAGGAGGGGGAACCGAAGTCGGCACTGGCCACCCCCCGGCCCCTGCTTGTGCCCCTGTTCCCTCTGGGGCCAGCTGTTTGCCGCAATAGACTAACTCGTTCCCGGCCTGGGACCTGTCCTCACAGGGCCCCCGCGGGTCTGGGGGACGATCTGCAAGGGCCCCAGTTTGCAGGACCCTGATGGCCCCCCAGTCCCGCTGGGCCTGAGGTGACGTTCCTGCTGGGCCCAGCCCCTGCCAGGGGCTGTGTGGCCCTCATCATGGGGCACAGAGCCCTCTAACAGCCTCCAGGCGTGGCCGCTGGGCATTGGGACGGGGCTGAGGCGTCTCTGTGTCGTGAGGTGCTGGGAGGGTGCAGCCTCCCCCTGGGGACCGCGTTTGCACAAATCTCATGGCCCAGGCAGTGGAGGGGCCACCTGTGAGCTGTGCATCTGAGTGTGGTTCGCCNATTGGGACGGGGCTGAGGCGTCTCTGTGTCGTGAGGTGCTGGGAGGGTGCAGCCTCCCCCTGGGGACCGCGTTTGCACAAATCTCATGGCCCAGGCAGTGGAGGGGCCACCTGTGAGCTGTGCATCTGAGTGTGGTTCGCCCTGGATGCGCCGTTTATCTGATGCAGCAGGACCGAGAGCCGTGACGACCAGCTGGGTGATGACCAGCTGGGTGATGACCGGGGGCGCGGACAGCCTCTGCTGCTCGGGCCAGCAGCTGGCCAAGTGCCCACCTGAGTCTGCAGAGGCCTGGGGGAGAGCAGCCTCCGCCCCCCATCCCCTGCCTCCACTAGGCCACCGAGGGTGGGGTCAGGAATCCCCCGGTGCCCCAGGAGGCGCTCTCGGAGCAGCTCCTTGGAACAGAGGGGTGGGTCAGGCTGCCCAGGGACAGGAGGACAAGGAAGGCCGCAGCACAGCCAGGGCGAGGCAGGGGCCCAAGTGCAGGCCCCGGGTCTGGGCACTAAATTCTCATCACGAATGCCCTCCCATGACCGCAGGAAGAGGCTGGTGGGCGGCGGGAGCATGCTCAGCGTCTGGTGAATGCCCCCCATGACCGCAGGAAGAGGCTGGCGGCCGGGCAGAAGCGTGCTCAGCATCTGGGGCTCCAGCTGCTCTGACCGGGGGTCTGGCCATCCTGATCAGCCTGAGTCAGAGTGACCTCGGATAGTCCAGCCCCTGTCGAGCCTGGTCCCCCCTAAAGCCCAGAGTCGGGCCGGCTCTCCACCTCCTCACTTGAAAACGTCGCCCCTTGACCAGGAACAGTGACGCGCTGAGCTACCCATGTGACGGCCCAGCCTGGCTCTTCTGCAAAGTCGCCTGGCGGGGGAGGAGGCTTGGGTGAAGCCCGCTGCCAGCTGCTTCGGGAACGGCTGTCAAGACCAGCTCCTTAAGGAGGAGACGCTGACAGCCGGGCAGCCTCCCAAGGCCACTGGCTGGGGCTTGAGGATCCAGGCAGTGGGTCTCAGCAGCTCTCAAGGGTGCGTGAGGCCGGACGGCGGCTCAGCCTCTGGGGGTGCACCGTGGGGGAAAGGGCAGAGCAGAGGGACAGGGCAGGACAAGTCTCTTCTTCCCTTTGGTGTGGGAGCCTTCAGCCAGCCTGCTGGGCTCAGCCCAGGTGGGCCGCACGAGGCGGTGACCGGAAGAGATGGCTTCGTACATGCACGTCCAGGCTGAAACAGTCGATGGGCTCGCCCTCTGTGCCGGGTGCTGGGACAGAGGGGTCACCAGGGCAAGCAACGGGCCTGCTGCTGGGGACTCACACGCTCAAGAGCTGAGGCACTAACAAAAACCAGTAACAAGTATGCGCTAACATACAGAGCATGGTGTGTAAGCTGAAAAAGGAGGCGCGAACGCCAAGGGTGAGGAGGGAGTCTAATTTAAAACTGGGCTCAGGGCAGGTCTCACGGATGGGGGCATTTGAACAGAGACTTGCGGGAGGAGGGGAGGGCATGCCAACATCTGCCAGGAGAGCATCTGCAGAGGGAACGGCGCATGCAACGGGCCTCGGTGAGAACAGCCTGCCAGGCTCAGGGCATCCAAGAGACCGGAGCGTCAGCGGAGGGGAGGGTGGCAAGAAGGCACCGGAGCGCCAGTGGGGGCAGGTCTTGGGGCCTCAAGGGCCAGGACTTCGGCCAGTCTCCGGGTGGGAAGGGGGTCTCGGGTTGGGAAGTGACCTGTCTCGTGGCTTAGAAGCTCCCCGGCTCCTTGGAGACCAGGCTGAGCCACAGTTGTGGAGAGAAAGGCCAGGTNAACAGTTAGAACTGGACATGGAACAACAGACTGGTTCCAAATAGGAAAAGGAGTACGTCAAGTCTGTATATTGTCACTCTGCTTATTTAACTTATATGCATAGTACATCATGAGAAATGCTGATCTGGAAGAAGCACTAGCTGGAATCAAGATTGCCGGGAGAAATATCAATAACCTCAGCTATGCAGATGACACCACCCTTATGGCAGAAAGTGAAGAGGAACTAAAAAGTCTCTTGATGAAAGTGAAAAAGTTGGCTTAAAGCTTAATATTCAGAAAACTAAGATCATGGCATCTCATCCCATCACTTCATGGCAAATAGATAGGGAAACAGTGGAAACAGTGTCAGACTTTATTTTGGGGGGGCTCCAAAATCACTGCAGACGGTGATTGCAGCCATGAAATTAAAAGACCCTTACTCCTTGGAAGGAAAGTTATGACCAACCTCAATGGCATATTCAAAAGCAGAGACATTACTTTGCCAACAAAGTCCATCTAGTCAAGGCTATGGTTTTTCCTGTGGTCATGTATGGATGTGAGAGTTGAACTGTGAAGAAGGATTAGTGCCGAAAAATTGATGCTTTTGAACTGTGGTGTTGGAGAAGACTCTTGAGAGTCCCTTGGACTGCAAGGAGATCCAACCAGTCCATTCTGAAGGAGATCAACCTTGGGTGTTCTTTGGAAGGGGTGATGCTAAAGCTGAAACTCCAATCCTTTGGCTACCTCGTGTGAAGAGTTGACTCAGTGGAAAAGACTCTTGATGCTGGGAGGGATTGGGGGGCAGGAGGAGAAGGGGACGAGAGGATGAGATGGCTGGATGGCATCATTGACTCAATGGACGTGAGTTTGAGTGAACTCTAGGTTGTTGATGATGGACAGGGAGGCCTGCGTGTTGCAATTCATGGGGTCGCAAAGAGTTGGACACGACTGAGCGACTGTACTGAACTGAATGCCTTTCTTTATCCCTGATACCGTTCCTTGCTTTGAAGTCTGCTCTGTGTGAAATTGATTTAGCTAGATCCTCCTGCTCTCTTTTGATTAGTGTTTTTATGGCATATTTTCTTTACTTTTAATCTATATGTGTTTTTAATGAATATATTTAAAGTGAATTTATTGTAGAAAGCAAAATTTCTTGTGTGTTTTGATCCACTCTGACAATCTGTCTTTTAACTTGTACATTTATACTATTGGCATTCAAGGTAATTTTTAAAAAAAACTTTGGGTGCTCTGTGTAGCATGCAGGATCTTAGGTCCCTAACCTCGGATTGAACCTGTGCCCCCTTAACCACTAGATCACCAGGGAAGACCTTCAAAATGATATTGATATAGTAGATTAATACCTATCCTATTTATTACTGTTTTCTATATATTTTGCCCCTGTTCTTTGTTCCTTTTTGTTTGTTTGTTTTTACTCTTTGCTTTTTGTCGTTTTAATTGAGATTTTTATGATTCCATTTTCTTTCCTTTCTCCTGCACAGATATATGTAAATACTCACACATATATATTATCTTTTTTTTTTTTTGTTTACCATTTTTAGTGGTTTCCCTAGAGTAAGCAATATACATTTATAATTAATCCAAGTCCACATTCAAATAACAGTAGTATACCTTTTCCGAGGTAGTATGAGTACCTATTATAATAAAATAATCTTAACTCCTTCCTCCTATCCCTTGTATCATTGCTGTCATTCATTTCACTTATTCCAGATTGCACAGTGGTAAAAGTGTAAGGCCGGACCCTGGGCGCCATGATGGGCTGCCTCTATCCCGCTGGCAGGAAAGTCCCTAACGGAAGGATCCTCTCAGATCACAAGGACCAATGACAGCACACTTAGCCAGCTAAAACAATCCCCACCCCAGCCACGTAAAGGATCTATCAGCCCGCAACACCTCAACCTAACAACCTATTCAAACCCCCATCTACTAACTGTACCTTTTTTGGTGATTTTGACAGACCATCCCTCACAAGGAACGTATATAAACCACCCCCAACATGGTCTGGGCACGGACTTCCTCAATCTGCCTTGTTGGGGTCCGGGAACCCCACCCAGTAGCGCTTCAGCATTAAAGCCTGTTAGACACCCTTTTTGGTGTCCTGGTCGTCTTTCACCTAACAAAAAGTATTCTGTCTGCCAATGCAGGAGATGCAAGAGATGTTGGTTTGACTCCTGGACTGGGAAGATTTCCTGAACTATGAAATAGCAACTCACTCCAGTATGTTTGCCTAGAAAACTCCATGGATAAGGGAACCTGGTGGGCTATACAATCCATGGGGTTGCAAAGAGTTAGACATGACTGAGCACAACAACAATATAAGCATGTATATACATATATAAGACATATACATAAACATAAATAATCAAGTACATTGCTGCTATTATATTGAGCAACTGTTATCAGGGGTGTTCCATAGATCAATTAAGAATATGAAAGATAAAAGTTATTGTTTTACTTTCATTTGTTCTTTCTTCAGTGCTATTCCTTTCCTAATGTACTTCTGAGTTTCCAGTCTATATAATTTTCCTTTTCTCTGAAGAACTTCTTTTGGTATTTTGTATGGCAGGTCTACTGGCATCAGGTTCCCTCAGTTTTTATTTGTCTGAGTAAATCTTTATTTCTTTTTCACCTTTGAAGGATAATTTCAGAGTACAGAATTCTAGACTGGTGTTTTTTTCCTCTCAATACTTTAAGTATTTCATTCCCCTCTCTCTTGTTTGCATGTTTTCTGAGAAGTCAGATGCAATTCTTAGCATATTATAGATATTTTAAGTTCCCAGTCTAATAAATTTAATATCCTTGAGATATTTGGCTCTGATGTTTGCTCTACCTCCTCAAATTGTGTTTTTTGCCTTTTAGAGTGCTCTGAAATTTTTTTCTTGATAGCCAAACAGTATATACAAGGTAAAAACTACTATAAATGGGAGTTTAGTAATGTGGTGAAGTGTTATGGGGATAAGAAGCATTCCATAGTACTATGCGTAGGTCTCAATCTTAGTGAGCCTCTGCCTCGGAACTATGAACTTCACAAGTGTTTCTCAGCCTTTTCTCCCTGCTTAGGTGAGACAGCATGACTAGAGTGTGTGGGAGTTTGTTGTTTTCCTTCTTGCAGTTCAATTAGTCTCTGATATTAATAACATCCCAGCTCATTAAGATCTGGTAACTAGTTTTCCCTGAGGGCAGGCCTTGTTAGAACAGGGTGCTCTGGTATATTTCAAGATAGTTCTTGTCCCATCCCTTGGCCAGAAGCACTGATATTTTCTCTGATATTTACTGTGAGAACCTGTTTGAGCTCCTGGAGGTACAACTCACAAAAATGTAATGTCCCCTCTACGACTGAGTCCCCCTAGAGTTTTCAACTTACATACTTGTTCATACTGAATCTCCCCAACAATTTGTCAATTACAACTCAGGTTTCCTGTCTGGGTTTCCCTGATGTCATGGGAAACAAAACTGATGCTTTCACTTTTTAGTCTCTTCTCTGCAAGGCCTGGATTCCATGTATTTGCCATTGTATTTGTCTCTAGAGTCTTGGGGGAAGCAGTTTGCCCTCTGTCCTCTGCTCTTACAGATCCAAGAAGAGTTGATTTTTCAGTATGTTCAGCATTTTACTTGTTACAACAGAGTGGCGGAGAAGGCAATGGCACCCCACTCCAATACTCTTGCCTGGAAAATCCCATGGACAGAGGAGCTAGTAGGCTGCAGGCCATGTGGTCGCTAAGAGTCGGACACGACTGAGCAACTTCACTTTCATTTTTTACTTTCATGCATTGGAGAAGGAAATGGCAACTCACTCCAGTGTTCTTGCTTGGAGAATCCCAGGGACGGGGGAGCCTGGTGGGCTGCTGTCTATGGGGTCGCAGAGTTGGACACGACTGAAGTGACTTATTGCAAAACTCAGACTTAAATTGAAGAATGTAGGGAAAATCACTAGGCTATTCAGATATGACCTAAATCAAATCCCTTAAAATTATACAGTGGAAGTGACAAATAGATTCAAGGGATTAGATCTGATAGAGTGCCTGAAGAACCATGGATGGAGATGCCTGACAGTGTACAAGAGGTGGTGATCAAAATCATCCCCAAGAAAAAGAAATGGAATAAAGCAAAATGGCTGTCTGAGGAGGCTTTACAAACAGCTGAAAAAAGAAGAGAATGAAAAGAAAAGGAGAAAAGGAAAGATATACCCATCTGAATTCAGAGTTCCAAAGAACAGCAAGGGGAGATTGGGGAAAAAAAGCCTTTCTAAATGAACAATGCAAAGAAATAGAGGAAAACAATACAATGGGAAAGTCTAGAGATCTTTTCAAGAAAACAGAGATACCAAGCAAGGAAAATTTTCATGCAAAGATGGGCACAATAAAGGTAGATTTATTTCTAAGTATTTTATTTTTTTCATTGCAATGGTGAATGAAATTGTTTCCTTAATTTCTCTTTCTGTTTTCTAATTGTTAGTGTATAGGAATGCAAGGGATTTCTGTGTGTTGATTCTATCTCCTGCAAATTTACTATACCCATTGATTAGCTGTAGTAATTTTCTGGTGGTGTCTTTAGGGTTTTCTATGTAGAGGATCATGTCATCTGCAAACAGTGAGAGTTTTCCTTCTTCTTTTCAAATCTGGATTCCTTTTATTTCTTTTTCTTCTCTGATTGCTGTGGCTAAAACTTCCAAAACTATGTTGAATGGTAGAGGTGAGAGTGGGCACCCTTGTCTTATTTCTGACTTTAGGGGAAATGCTTTCAATTTTTCACCATTGAGGATAATGTTTGCTGTGGGTTTATCATATATGGCTTTTATTATGTTGAGGTATGTTCCTTCTATGCCTTCTTTCTGGAGGGTTTTTATCATAAATGGATGTTGAATTTTGTCAAAGGCTTTCTCTACATCTATTGAGATAATGATATGGGTTTTAATCTTTCAGTTTGTTAATGTAGTGTATCACATATTTGATTTGCAAATATTGAAGAATCCTTGCATCCCTGGGATAAAGCCCACTTGGTCATGATGTATGATCTTTTTAATATGTTGTTGATTCTGTTTGCTAAAATTTTGCTAAGGTTTTTTGCATCTATGTTCATCAGTGATATTGGCCTGTAGTTTTCTTTTCTTTCTTTCTTTCTTTTTTTTGGTGTGTGGCATCTTTGTCTGGTTTTGGTATTAGGGTGATGGTGACCTCATAAAAGTAGTTTGGCAGTTTACCTTTCTCTGCAATTTTCTAGAAGAGTTTGAGTAGGGTAGGTGTTATGTCTTCTCTAAAGGTTTGGTAGAATTCAACTATGAAGCCATATGGTCCTGGGCTTTTGTTTGTTGGAAGATTTTTAAATTACAGTTTCATTTTACATGCTTGTGATGAGTCTGTTTAAATTGTCTATTTCTTCCTGGTTCGGTTTTGGAAGGTTATACTTTTCTAAGAATTTGTCCATTTCTTCCAAGTTGTCCGTTTTATTGGCATATAGTTGCTGATAGTAGTTTCTTATGATCCGCTGTATTTCTATGTTGTCTGTTGTGATTTCTCAATTTTCATTTCTAATTTTGTTGATTTGTCTCCCTTTTTTCCTTGATGAGTCTGGCTAATGATTTTTTGATTTTTGCTATAGACTCCTTCGTTTCTTTTTCATTTATTTCTGCCCTAATTTTTATGATTTCTTTCCTTCTACTAAGCCTGTGTTTCTTTATTTCTTCTTTTTCTAGTTTCTTTGAGTGTAAAGTTAGGTTATTTATCTGATTTTTCTCTTGTTTCTTGAGGTAAGCTTGTATTGCTATGAACCTTCCCCTTAGCACTGTTTTTACTGAATCCCATAGGTTTTAGGTTGTTGTGTTTTTATTTGTTTTTATCCATATTTTGATTTATTTTTTTAATTTCTTCTGTGATTTGTTGGTTATTCAGAAGCGTGTTGCTTAGCCTCCATATGTTTGTATTTTTAATATTTTCCCTGTAGTTGACATCTAATCTTACTAAATTGTGATCAGAAAAGATGCTTGAAATGATTTCAATTTTTTGACTTTACCAAGGCTAGATTTATGGCCTAGGATGTAATCTATCCTGGAGAATATTCTGTGTGCACTTGAGAAAAAGGTGAAATTCATTGTTTTGAGGTGAAATCCTATAGATATCAACTAGGTCTAACTGGTCCATTGCATCATTTAAAATTTGTGTTTTCTTGCTAATTTTCTGTTTAGTTGATCTATCCATAGGTGTGAGTGGGGTATTAAAGTCTCAACTATTATTGTGTTACTCTTAATTTCCCCTTTCATACTTGTTAGCATTTGCCTTACATATTGCAGTGCTCCTATGTTGGGTGCATATATATTTATAATTGTCATATCTTATTCTTGCATTGATCCTTTTATCATTATGTAGTGTCCTTTTTTGTCTTGTTTCAAAGTCTATTTTATCTGATATCAATACTGCTACTCCTGCTTTCTTTTGGTCTCCATTTGCGTGAAATATCTTTTTCCAGCCCTTCACTTTCAGTCTGTATGTGTCCCTTGTTTTGAGGTGAATCTCTTGTAGACAGAATATATGGGGTCTTGTTTTTGTATCCATTCAGCCAGACTTTGTTTTTTGGTTGGGGCATTCAGCTCATTTACTTTTAAGGTAATTATTGATAAGTATAATCCCATTGCCATTTACTTTCTTGTTTGGGGTTTGAATTTATAAACCTTTTCTGTGTTTCCTGTCTAGAGAAGATCCTTTAGTGTTTGTTGAAGAGCTGGTTTGGTGGTGCTGAATTCTCTCAACTTTTTCTTATCTGGAAAGCTTTTGGTTTCTCCTTCATATTTGAATGAGATCCTTGCTGGGTACAGTAATCTGGGTTGTAGATTTTTCTTTTTCATCACTTTAAGTATGTCCATTCCCTTCTGGCCTGAAGAGTTTCTATTTAAATATCAGCTATTATCCTTATGGGAATCCCCTTGTGTTTTATATGTTGTTTTTCCCTTGCTGCTTTTAATATTTGTTCTTTGTATTTGATCTTTGTTAATTTGATTAATATGTGTCTTGGGGTGTTTTGCCTTGGGTTTATCCTGTATGGGAGTCTCTGGGTTTCTTGGAGTTGGGTGGCTATTTAGATCCCCATTTTAGGGAAGTTTTCAACTATTATCTCCTCAAGTATTTTCTCATGACCTGTCTTTTTGTCTTCTTCTTCTGAGACTCTTATGATTCAAATGTTGGGGCCTTTAACATTGTCCCAGAGGTCTCTGAAGTTGTCCTCATTTCTTTTAATTCTTCTTTCTTCTCTGCTTCATTTATTTCCACCGTTCTATCTTCTACCTCGTTTATCCTATCTTCTACCTCAGTTATTCTACTGTTGGTTCCCTCCAGGGTGCTTTTGATCTCAGTTATTGCATTATTTATTATTGATTAACTCTTTTTTTTTCTAGGTCCTTGTTAAACATTTCTTGCGTCATCTCAATCCTTGTCTCCAGTCTATTTATCTGTAACACCATTTTGTTTTCCAGACTTTGGATCACCTTTACTATCATTATTCTGAATTCTTTTTCAGGTAGACTCTCTATCTCCTCCTCTTTTGTTTGGTTTGGTGGGCATTCATCATGTTCCTTTACCTGCTGAATATTTCTCTGCCTTTTCATTTTGTTTAGATTGCTGTGTTTGGGGTGGCCTTTCTGTATGCTAGAAGTTTGTGGTTCCTCTTTACTGTGGAGGTTGCTCCCTATGGGTGTGGTTGGACTAGTGGCTTGTCAAGTTTTCCTGGTTAGGGAAGCTTGCATTGGTGTTCTGGTGGGTGGAGCTTGATCTCTTCTCTCTGTAGTGCATTGAAGTATCCAGTAGTGAGTTTTGAGGTGTCTATGGGTTTGATGTGACTTTTGGTAGCCTGTATTTTAATGCTCAGGATATGTTCCTGTGTTGGAGAATTAGCATGGCATGTCTTGCTCTGGAACTTATTGACTCTTGGGTGGAGCTTGGTTTCAGTGTAGGTATGGAAGATTTTCGATGAACTCTTGTCAATTAATGTTCCCTGAAGTCAGGAGTTTTCTGGTGTTCGCAAGTTTTGGACTTAAGCCCCTTGCCTCTGGCTTTCAGTCTTATTCTCACAGTAGCCTTAAGACATCTCCATCCATACAGCACAGATGATAAAACATCCAGGCTAATGGTGAAAAGATTCTCCACAGCAAGGGACACCCAGAGAAGTTCACAGAGTTACATGGAGAAGAGAAGAGGGAGGAGGGAGATAGAGGTGACCAGGAGGAGAAGAGGGGGGATCAAAAGGGGAGAGAGCAATCTTGTCAGTAATCAATTCCCTAGGTGCCCCCCACAGACTGGAACACCCATAGAGGTTCACAGAGTTACACAGAGAAGAAAAGAGGGAGGAGAGAGATAGAGGTTACCAGGAGAAGAGGGGGGATCAAAAGGAGAGAGACCAATCTAGTCATTAATCAGTTCCCTAAGTTTTCTCCACAGCCTGGAACACCCACAGAAATTCACATCGTTAAGCAGAGAAGAGAAGGGGGAGGGAGGAGATAGAGGTGACCTGGGGGAGATAAAGGAGAGTCAAAAGGGAAGGGAGCAAGCAAGCCAGTAATCATACCCCTAAGTAAAAGTGAGTACTAAAGATTAGATTCTTAAAGGTACAAAATTGATTTTTAAAATACCAAAAAGTAAAGATTAAAAATCTAGAGGCTAGACTCTCAAAATTACATTAAAAATACAAAACAAAATCAATCACAAAAATTATATAGTATATATATATATATATATATATATATATATGAAATTTGCCTTAAAAATAGGGTCTTTATTGCAAGGTAATATTAGGTTAGCTCAGTTCAGTCGCTAAGTCGTGTCCGACTCTTTG
This sequence comes from Neotragus pygmaeus, assembly GCA_006410875.1. NCBI lineage: Eukaryota > Metazoa > Chordata > Mammalia > Artiodactyla > Bovidae > Neotragus > Neotragus pygmaeus. The sequence continues at coordinate 609,469 of SJYV01033478.1, forward strand.
CGACTCCATGAATTGCAGCAAGCCAGGCCTCCGTATCCATCACCATCTCTCGGAGTTCACTCAGACTCACGTCCATCGAGTCCGTGATGCCATCCAGGCATCTCATCCTCAGTCGTCCCCTTCTCCACCTGCCCCCAATCCCTCCCAGCATCACAGTCTTTTCCAATGAGTCAACTCTTCGCATGAGGTGGCCAAAGTACTGGAGTTTCAGCTTCAGCATCATTCCTTCCAAAGAAATCCCAGGGTTGAATTCCCTCAGAATGGACTGGTTGGATCTCCTTGCAGTCCAAGGGACTCTCAAGAGTCCTCTCCAACACCACAGTTCAAAAGCATCAATTCTTCGGCACTCAGCCTTCTTCACAGTCCAACTCTCACATNGGCCAAAGTACTGGAGTTTCAGCTTTAGCATCATTCCTTCCAAAGAAATCCCAGGGCTGATCTCCTTCAGAATGGACTGGTTGGATCTCCTTGCAGTCCAAGGCACTCTCAAGAGTCTTCTCCAATATCACACTTCAAAAGCATCAATTCTTCGGCACTCAGCCTTCTTCACAGTCCAACTCTCACATCCACACATGACCACAGGAAAAACCATAGCCTTGACTAGACGGACCTTAGTCGGCAAAGTAATGTCTCTGCTTTTGAATATGCTATCTAGGTTGGTCATAACTTTTCTTCCAAGGATTAAATATCTTTTAATTTCATGGCTGCAGTCACCATCTACAGTGATTTTGGAGCCCCCCAAAATAAAGTCTGACACTGTTTCCCCATCTATTTCCCATGAAGTGATGGGACTGGAAAGGGAATGGCAAACCACTTCAGTATTCTTGCCTTGAGAACCCCATGAAGAGTATGAAAAAAAGTAGCTGTTAGTGTAAGGCAAATTCAAGTTCTGCTCTTTGAAGCTTACTAGAATTTTCTTTTTCAAATACCTGCTATCTGTGGCTGACTGAATTCATAGATGCAAAACCGACGGATTGGGAGGGCAGACTACTACTGCATGATCTCACTTATATGTACAATCTTTAAAAAAAAAAAAGAAGTAGAACTCATAGAAACAGTGAAAATGGTGGTTGCCAGGGGCTTGGTACAGGAAAAAATAGAAGCTGGTTAAAGGGTAAAAACCTTCAATTATAAGATAAATGTATAACAGGGGATGACAGTTTATAATATTATATTGCATAATTAAAATTTGCTAAGAGAGTAGTACATAACACGTTCTCACCAAAGCAAAAAAATTAAAAAAGGTAAATATGTGAGGTGATAGATGTGCTAATTAATTGTGGGAATTCATATGTATACCGAATCTTCATGTTGTATGCCTTAAATATGTGAAATTTTTATTAAAAATATACTTATGAATAAATAAATAAGTTACCCAAAAATAATCCAATGATTTAGGATACTGCCCATAATATATACTCTTAGGTTAAAAAGTAAGTTTCAAAATGGAATGTATAGCATGTTCCAAATTTTAAATAGTATATAAAGTATAGATTCATATATATCTATAGAGATAGATGGCCTTCCCTCATAGCTCAATCAGTAAAGGATGTGCCTGCAATGCAGGAGACCTGGGTTCAATTCCTGGAATGGGAAGATCCCCTGGAGAAGGAAATGGCAACCCTCCAGTATTCTTGCCTGGAGAATCTCATAGACTATAGCCTGAGATTGCAAGAGTTGGACATGACTTAGTGACCAAACACCATACAGATAGATAAAGAAGTATATCAATATACCAAAGCCAGTTGACAGAATTACAGGCAATTTTTAATCACTTTTTGCTTATTTTTTGAAGTTTTCTATACTGAATATATCATTTTTATTAAAATTTATTTTTAGAATAACAAACATGGACTTTATCTTATTTAGCTCTCTATTCCTTACCTTTTAAACTAACATCTTTCTCTTTAAGAGTCTCATTTATCAAAACCACTTAAGAAAATCTCCATCCCCGCCCCCCCCCAAAAAAAAATGACAACAAGCTATTGGTTACCAGTGGAAAGGTGGGGAGGGCAAGTATGGAAAAGGGGAAGTGAGAGGTGCAAATACTAGGGTGTAAGATAAGCTCAGGGATACACTATATACACAAAAAATGTAGCCAGTTTTTGGTAATAACTATAAACAGAAAGTAACCTCTAAAATTTTATAAAAATAAAATATTTTAAAAAGTGAAAAAAAATAGAAATGGCCAAAGTCACTTGTAATCTAGCAAAAATTGCATTACAGCTTTGAGAAAACTTAAACCAAAAATTTGATACGAGTCATATAATAGCTTGGTAGAAATTAAAGAAATTAAAGAAATTAAAATAGTTTGGTAGAAATTAAAGAAAATATTCTTCCAAATAAAGTGAAACCTACTACAATTTTTTTTTACCCATCCTAAAAATCTCACAATGACCAAGAATTGGCAGCTCAATGTGTCTGTGATGTTTATATGATTTCCTAAAATGTTATTTTAAATATAATAGGTAAAATTTGTTCTTGCTGCAGATCCTTTTTTGCAAGGAAAGTAAGCTGTATAAGGATATAGTTCAAGAAGGAAATCAGAGTTTCAGCCAAATTAAATAGCTTTACCTTCTCTTTCCTCTTGCTACTTTCATTGTAAAACATGGCTATTACTGAATTTCCACTCTGCGGACGAACACCAAATCCATAAAATCTAGCCTAGCTTTATATGCATTAACAAAGCAAAATAAAATTTAGCATTTAAATTGTGATGGTTTTCTTTTAAAACATAGGGTAAAAGAGATACACATCCATCTTTAGATTATAATTGAGAAAGTGATGGACTTACAGTCAGATATACTAGAATTAAGGTTCTTAACTATCACAGATGATCATTTTTATTTTTCTGAGTCTACCACATATAATTGGTTTTCCAGGTGCCTCAATGGTAAAGAATGAGCCTGCCAAGCAAGAGACGCAGGTTCGATCCCCAGATTAGAAAGATCCCCTGGAGAAGAAAATGACAACCCACTCCAGTATTCTTGCCTGGGAAGTCCCATGGACAGAGGAGCCTATAGGCTACAGTCCATGAGGTCACAAAGAGTCAAACAACACTGAGCGACTGAGCACGCACAATGACATGTATTAACATATTCATTTATCCCACAAATATTGACTATGTGTATAATATTCTAATCACTAAAACATTGAGGTGGTTTACAGCAATGGGAAACAGGGAGAGAAAGCCAGTCTAAGTCTCAGCAGTCTTGAGGGTTTCAGTTCAGTGGAGTGAAAGATAATACCAAATGCCTGAAAAACTCAAGATAATTATAAATTGCAATTTTTAAAAAATGCTGTGAAAGAAATAAACAAAACTGACATAGGGTTAAGTAGCAGAGGATGGCTTCATTAACTCAAGGGATCAAGGAAGACTGCTTAACATAACTGCCATTTGGGCCCAGACCAGAAGGATAAGGTGTTACACGTGTACCCAAGTACCATACAACTGGAGATAGCTTTAATACTTCAGAGCTCATTGAAACTATTTAAATTAGCACCTAGCATTATGTTATACCAAGCTGTATTTCTTCCTAACTCCTTTACACATACTTCCAGTCCCTTCACTTTATCCTACACAAGAGTTCTCTGTCTTTGACCTTCTATTGGTCCCATTGCTTTCCTTGCCCCCGCTAAAGAACTAGTTTACCATGAGCCACTTCATGCTTATTTACTTTTTACAAACATCTCTGTTGTTAATTCTTCTTGACACTGGATTGTGAAAAATATTAACCTATGAAATCTGGTGATAATGAAAGAAATGTAGTTTTCAGAGTTATTATATATAGATATGGGCTGTGTGATATTGTGTCCATATTAGCTGCTCAGTCATATCTGACTCTTTGCGAACCCATGGACTGTAGCCTACCAGTCTTCTCTGTCCATGGAATTCTCCAGACAAAAATACGGGAGTGGATTACCATGCCCGCCTCCAGGGGATATTCCGTGACCCAGAGATTGAAACTAGGCCTCCTGCATTGCAGGCAGATTCTTTACCATCTGAGCCACCAGGGAAGCCTCCATATTGTGTAGACCTAACTACAATAAAACATTTCCTTAGAGAAAAAAATGGCTATATTACTCTTTTGTCCTGTTTATGAATGTTAACAATGGTATTTGTATGTGTGTTACATGTGTTGTCCTGTACAACATATTTTCCAGATGAGTTCGTTTTTAAAGCCTGAGCAAAACTCATTATTGTTTAAGTGCTTTTATCAAATGGAATTCAGAATTCTAAGTTTAATTTGTTATACATCTATTTTTATGAACATGTTAAACTTACAGAAAATCTGGTATCCAGCCTATATTAATTCTATTTTTAAACCATGAAATTATCCTTAGAATTTTTTTTTAGATCTTGCTCATTAAAACAATCATTACATAAAACATGTGGTCTTTCCTGAAAAGCATATTACAATTATTTTCATTACAGTTAAATAATTTTTATCTGTATCTTAGTGATATTCATATTAGACAAAATTAAATATATTAAACAAAGTATTTCATGTCAGAATATTTTTACTCTCGCCAAATATTTTTAAGTGCTAAATTGAACTTTTTGCTAGGAGAATGACAAGCTACTCAGGCACTGTTAAAATGAAAAATTTGCCTTTCATAAAATGGAGAAACAAGATTAATTAACCAAGAAAAACATCCTCTTTATAGAAATACTAGAGAAAATGATATTTATATAGTAAATATTTATGGTTAAATTGCCTTTAAAAAGGCAGTAATCCCTTCTGTAGAACATTTTACTGAATTATTGGACAGCTATTATGGTTTAAATCTTATACATAGTGACTATTTAACACACTGAATTTCAAACTATGAGATCACAAATCAAATGCGTTTTATTTTCCTTAAGTACTGATTTAAACAACAACAACAAAACTCCAGAAAAGTTTTGGTAACTGTGAAGAATGTAAATTGGGAATTCTCAGAATATATAAATTATATTGTTTCTAGAAGAAAATTAGGATAAGGAGCCACTCAGTTCAGCATTTATATAATATGTAAACCACTGCTGAGTTTTCCAATTTTGCTGGCATATTGAGTGCAGCACTTTCACAGCATCATCTTTCAGGATTTGAAAGAGCTCAACTGAAATTCCATCACCTCCACTAGCTTTGTTCGTAGTGATGCTTTCTAAGGCCCACTTGACTTCATATTCCAGGATGTCTGGTTCNGACTCTCAAGAGTCTTCTCCAACACCACAGTTCAAAAGCACCAATTCTTTGGCGCTCAGCTTTCTTAACAGTCCAACTCTCACATCCATACATGACCACATGACCATAGCCTTGACTAGATGGACCTTTGTTGGCAAAGTAATGTCTCTGCTTTTTAATATGCTGTCTAGGTTGGTCATAACTTTCCTTCCAAGGAGTAAGCGTTTTTTAATTTCATGGCTGTAATCACCATCTGCAGTATTTTGGAGCCCAGAAAAATAAAGTCAGCCATTGTTTCCACTGTTTCCCCATCTATTTGCCATGAAGTGATGGGCCTAGATGCCATGATCATAGTTTTCTGAATGCTGAGCTTTAAGCCAACTTTTTCACTCTCCTCTTTCACTTTCATCAAAAGGCTCTTTAGTTCTTAGTTTGGAATTAGTTTTTTTCCCCATAATTCCACCAAAGTAATATAACTAATTTGTTGATCAATATGCATATATTTCAAAACTCTTGGAAGTAACCATAAATTATTTTTTCATACCTCCTTTTAATCTCAAAATTGTACTGTTTGGAAGATAATACACGTGGTGAACCTCCCTACTCATAAATTCATGCTCTGTGACTCTGTCTAACTGGTCCTCCACTCTATCTGACTCAAGATAAAGCACCATAAATAGCACACGGACGCATTGCAGCACAAGTTATTTAAAGAAGGTGTCTGATGAAGGAGCTGGGAGGGTGAGAAAGGAAGAAGGGAGGGCAGGAGCAGACACTATTGCAATTAGAACTTATAGAATTTTAAGATCTCCTCCCCTCCAGATCACTCTTAGCCCACCAACAACATGCTAAGCTAAATCGGAATGTACCCTGGGATTTCTCTGGTTGCCCAGTGGTTAGGACTATGTGCTTTCACTTCGGAGGTTTCATCTCTGGTCAGACAACTAGGATTCCATGAGCCACATGGCAAAAAAAAAAAAAAAAAAAAGAATATACCCCACTTTCCATTATATCTGTGAATATTATCTTTCCTCAACTTTGTTAAAAATCATTTTTCACTTTTGAAATTTTACTGTATCTATTAGGATCCACAAGGGGCTCATAGTGTATTGTTAAAAAATGGCACATTGTGGTGACCTGACAAACAAGGGATGAAGTCACAGTGGCCACATTCCCCTGGTGGCATCCTCTTTTTCCCTTAAGGAGACAGCCTGTTTTTCCCTGCTGGTGCCAGTTTCTCAAGACTACAAGACCACCTGACCGTGAGACCCCTCCAACTATGTGATCACAAGACCCCAGCTGCGAGCTAAAGATAAACTGAGGACACCTTCCTTCAGGGCACAATTTCCCATCAATAGGGTACAAGAAAGATAGGCTGTAAAAGGGGGAGCACTGATTTCCCTCTAAAGCCAGTCACTTTTTTTCTTCCTGTAATAAATCTTTCTCTGCCTGACTGCCCGGCTCACTCTCTTTTTCTCGTGCTCACCTTACAATGTCTTGTGACCCTTACAAAGTAACTGTCATCAAACACATTAGGATAAGCAGAGTAGGTGTCCTATTGGGTAGTGCACCAAGTGGGGGTTATCTAGCATTTTACTAGGAAGGCTATAATCTAGAAGTTAGCACTACAAACTTGAGTTCTCAGCTTCTAAAAGCCCAGCATCTTTACAAATTATCATAGTGAGTTTTAAAAATGGGTTTTTATTAGTGTAATTAGTGATATTCAAGAAAAGTGGATTGGCTGAAATATTTTAGGAATGTTCCCATGAATGTTCCCATGTTTCGTGAACAGAGCTCTGGAAACCTGTAGACCTAAAGGACAATATCCAAATCTTGATCCCCAAACAACCTGCATCCAGCCATCAGCTCAGAGGATTTGGGGTCTTTGAGCCTGACTCTTATCCTGATTAACTGAAAGAACTTGTTGGCTAGGTGTGTTCTGGGCCTCTAAAGTGACAGCAGATTGAACTTACAGAGCAGGGACTCACAGAAACGCTTTCACTGTAACTTGGTAGGGAGAGTGCACATGAGTGGCTGACCCTCACCCCCCTCTAACTATATGAGACTCAGTTAAAAGGACCTCATAGTTGAGTATGACCTGTTCCTCCATTTGCTTCTTTTTAATTTTTTCAGGTTTCTAGGATCTAGACCAGTGGTTCTCAAAGTGTGGTCTCCAGGCTAGCAGTACCAGCATCATCTAGGAACTTGTTAGAGGTACGAATTCTCAAGACTCAGCTCAGATCTGCTAAATCAGAAGCTCTGGAGCTGTTTTTACTTTTTCAGGTGATCCTTATGCCTGAATGTTTGAGAAGCCCTGGACCAGATTGCATTTTGCCATCTAGCTATATTTTCTTGGTTGCTTTCATTGTTACTTCATTTACTGCACCAGTTGGGCCTTATCTGAGATTCTTCACATTGCTACTTCTCTCTTACCATTATGTGTTGTTCAAGATTCTCCATAAATCAAGACCCATAGGCAACTTTTAATCAGAATTCCTCACTAATCAAGGTTCCTTCATATTCTTCGTATTAAGTTGATTTTATGAACAATAGTTTCAGAAATTCATACTCCTCTGTGAAGCAGCAGCAACAATGCAGTGATTATCAAGCTCTGTTCTTTGGAAGCTGAGGTATTTCTCTGAGTCTCCTGAGAGGACGCCTGGAAAGCTGAGAGAGGAAGAATAAGGCTTCTTATTCTTGTCTTTTTTGAGGCCAACATTTGTTGAGTACCTATTTATGAGCCAGGCATAGTTCTGGTCCCATCACACGCTAATGCATTCTTTAGGTTGTATTCCACCCAGCTTTTCCATCATAGAAGCTGTTTAGTCGCATTCGACTCTTTGTGACACTATTGAATGTAGCCCAGCAGGCTCTCTGTCCATGGGATTTCCCAGGCAAAAATATTGGAGTGGGTGGTCATTTCTTTCTCCAGGGAATCTTCCTGACCCAGAGATCAAACCCACATCTCCTGCATTGGCAGGCAGATTTATTTATTTACCACTGAGCCACAAGGGAAGCCCCAGAAAAGAGGGTATTCACAGGTATTTTATTTACTGGGGTGCAGCATAATTTTTTTTTTAAGGATGCTAAAGACAAAACAAGCTGCACCCTTTACTCACTGAGCTCCTAGTATCCAGGCTTTTTCTCTAGTCCTGGAATACACAGGTTCTTTCCTATCCCAGGCTTTACATGGTCTTCCCTCTTCCTGAAGCTTTTCCCTGAAGCAACCCTAGTAGGCTCTCTAGCATACTTTAGTTTTCTAATGTTATCCCTTTTAAGAGAAACTTAGCTATCTGATCTGTTTTAGTTATTTCCCCTCCTTTTTTTGTATAAAGCACTCTTACTTTTATCTTTATAGCATTTAATGCAATTTATTATGATACAGTTTCCTTATTCAATTTTTGTAGTCCGTTCCCTACTGGATTGTAAGCTTGGCAAGGGCTGAAACCTTATCTATCTTGTTCTTTTTGTCTAGTGAGCACTTATCGGTGTCTGACACAATGTTGTGCTTAATAAATATATGGCAATTCAATGACCAATGAGTATAATGAGGCAACTTGAGTTCTCATTCAGGCTCTTTCATTAACTAAAAGTTTCATCCTTAAATGAAGGTTGGATGAGTTGCTGTATGAGATGATTTTGCTTCAGTGTCACATGGTTCAAATTTAACTTTTAATTTTATACTTGTCTGCTTATGCTTTTGGTGGGCAGGTGTGTTATATCCTTCCTTAATTGATCATTGTATAAGGGAAAGCATTTAAGTTAATTTCTTGACTGAACAAGAATACAGGTGTTAAAATACAAAATTGAGATCACACTTGAAAATTTCCTGAGCAGACAGAACCAGTTAAGCTGCATAAGCAACACCTAGTATAGCTTATTCTGCAGAGTAAGCGAAACTTAACTTGGATTGTAAATGCCCCTGAAAATCATAAACTAAACCTAAATTGACCTAAATTGTTTTAGGTTGCCTAAAATGGCATATGAAGACCACTTTTAACCAATCCCTTGTCATTGGGGAAAACCCCACTGCTATAACCAATGATTATAAAGATTAAATAGTTTTTGTGTTTTCAATATATAAGCCATCCTATAACACGTCTCTGTGCTTAACACCACTGTTCACTTGAAAATCCCGTTTTAAAACTATTCTTCTATGCACAATAAACTCTTACTGCATACAGCTTTATTGATTTGGTTTTATTTTCAACAGTTTATGGATTTTGACATGGGCTGCCTGAAAACTTTATATTGGACCAGCCATAAGAATTGGAATCTGGACCTCATCAAGTCATGCTACACAGACATTAACTGTAAAGAGAAATTTAGAAAAACTTTTATCTGGCTCAAAGAAAAGAAGTATGGAAATAATGTGCATTTACATGTTTCAATGAATTAGGATTTATTTATAAAATCATTATTATGACCAACCTAGATAGCATATTCAAAAGCAGAGACATTACTTTGCCAACAAAAGTCCGTCTAGTCAAGGCTATGTTTTTTCCAGTGGTCATGTATGGATGTGAGAGTTGGACTGTGAAGAAAGCTGAGCACCAAAGAATTGATCCTTTTGAACTGTGGTGTTGGANCCCTGCTTGACTTCACACTCCAGGATGTCTGGCTCTAGGTGAATGATCACACGGTCATGGTTATCTGGGTCATTAAGACCTTTTTGTAGAGTTCTGTGTATGTTGCCACCTCTTCTTAGGATCTTCTGGTTCTGCTAGGTCCGTGCCGTTTCTGTCCATTATTGTGCCTATCTTTACATGAAATGTTTCCTTTGTGTTTAAATTTTCTTGAAGAGATTGCTCATCTTTCCCATTCTATTGTTTTCCTCTATCTTTGCATTGCTCACTTAAAAAGGCTTTATCTCTCCTTGCTATTCTTTGGAACTCTGCATTCAAATAAGTATATCTTTCATTTTTTCTAATGTCTTTCCCTTCTCTTTTCTCAATTATCTGTAAGGCCTCCTCAGACAACCTCTTCAGCACTATTTACAATAGCCAAGACATGGAAGCAACCTAAATGCCTGTTGACATATAAATGGACGAAGAAGATGTGGGTAGCATGTATATGCAATAGAATGTTACTCAGCCATTAAAAAGAATGAAATAATTCCATTTGCCACAATATGGATGGACCTAGAGGTTATCATATTAAGTGCAGTAAGTCAGACAGAAAAAGACAAACATCATGTGATATCACTCTAGTGAAAGTGAAAGTTGCTTAGTCGTGTCCGACTCTTTGCGACTCCATGGACTATACAGTCCATGGAATTCTCCAGGCCAGAATACTGGGACAGGTAGCCTTTCCCTTCTCCAGGGGATCTTCCCAACTCAGGGATTGAACCCAGGTTTCTCACATTGCAGGTAGATTCTTTACCAGCTGAGCCACAGGGAAGCTGAAGAACACTGGAGTGGGTAGCCTATCCATTCTCCTGCAGATCTTCCCAACCCAGGAATCGAACCGGGGTCTCCTGCACTGCAGACAGATTCTTTACCTGCTGAGCTACCAGGGAATACTATAATGGAAAAGAATCTGGCAAATATATATGTGTCTATATATATATATATATATATGACTAAATCACTTTACTGTAACACCTGAAATTAACACAACATTGTAAATCAACTATCAGTTCAGTTCAGTTGCTCAGTCGTGTCTGACTCTTTGAGAACCCATGGACTGCAGCATGCCAGGCCTCCCTGTCCATCACCAACTCCAGGAGCCTGCTCAAACTCATATCCATCAGTGATGCCATCTAACCATCTCATCCTGTCTTCCCTTTTTCCTTCTGCCTTCAATCTTTCCCAGCATCAGGGTCTTTTCAATAAGTCAGTTCTTTCCATCAGGTTGCCAAAGTACTGGAATTTCAGCTTCAGCATCAGTCTTTCCAATGAATATTCAGGACTGATTTCCTTTAGGATCAACTGGTTGAATCTCTTTGCAGTCCAAGGGACACTCAAGAGTCTTTTCCAACACCACAGTTCAAAAGCATCAAATCAACTACACTTTAATAAAAATAAGTAAGTAAAAACCTTCAGATCATAAAAAAAACATGAGATTATGCAAGTTTTATAGACTTGGTGGTGGGAATATTTTCATAATTAAAATAATAATAATGCAATGAATTAAGATTGTAATCACTGAACAATGAAAAATGAATTATGATGAAAAATAGTAGAAACTTTTCTAGATTTTCACTAGGCCTTTTGTTATGCATGTATGTGTGCCAAGTCGCTTCAGTCATGTCCTGTTCTTTTTGACCTTATGGACTGTAGCCCACCAGGCTCCTATGCCCATGAGATTCTCCAGGCAAGTATACTGGAGTGGGTTGCCATGCCCTCCTCCAGGGTGTCTGCCTCACCCAGGGATCGAACCCCTGTCTCCTTTGGCTTCTGCAATGCAGACGGATTCTTTTCTGCTAAGCTACCAAAGAAGCCTCAGGCCTTTTGTTACAGAGAACAAATCTGACTCCGTAGCATATCTGTTTTTTTTTTTAACTTTAACTTTTATTTTTCTTATTGCTTTTGCTTTGAGTTAGTAATGTTGCATATAGCCTGAAATATACAGGGCATTTTATTCTCAAGGCTATAATCTTTGAGATTCCATTCATATAGAGGTAAAAAGTTGGAAAACAGAGAATAATATTTGTCTTGTTGGAGATTTACGGAAACTTCATGACCTGACCTTCCCCGACCTCTGCAAGAACACAGAATTCCTGCACCAAGAAGTCTGCAACAACAAATCTCACCCCTGCCTCCCTTGCCTTCAAAATTGCTTTGCTGAAACCCTTCTGGGAGTTTGGGGTTTGGTGAGCAGGAGCCACCCTTCTTTTTGTATGGCCTTGCAATAAACCTTTCTTAGTTCCCAACTTCAGTGTTTTGGTTTGTTTGGCCTTACTGTGCAGNCTTCAAAATTGCTTTGCTGAAACCCTTCTGGGAGTTTGGGGTTTGGTGAGCAGGAGCCACCCTTCTTTTTGTATGGCCTTGCAATAAACCTTTCTTAGTTCCCAACTTCAGTGTTTTGGTTTGTTTGGCCTTACTGTGCAGGAAGCACATGAACTTGTGTTCCTTAACACTTTCACATTGTAGCCTTTTTTTTTTTTTTGCTATGACCTGCCTCTTGCAGGATTGTATTTCCCCATCCAGAGATTGACCTGTGCCCCCTCCATTGGGAGTGTGGAGTCTTAATGACTGAACCATCAAGGAAAACTCTCAGTTCTTTTTAGATGTTTCAAAGAGTCTTGGAGAAAATAAAATGTATGAATAATTAATTTTTCTGGTCAGATTCAAGTACACTGTTTATTACTTAACCCATACTCGTTGTTTCTCATTAATGAAAAGTTAATATTCACAGTAAACCAGGAAGTTACATTGTCTTTGTTTATACATATGAGAAAACTGAACTATAGAAAATTAACTTAAGATTAAATAGCTTTTATGCTAATAAAATAGCACCTAAGAATATAATCATCAAAAATCTAATTTGACCCCAAATACTAAAATCAACAATTGCATACAGTTACCAAGAAGCATTTCTGTTCCATGGTGAATATTATCAACACTTGCCCTTTCTTCATGAATATAAGTACTGGACTAATTGGCCAGAATATGCCTTCTAAATAATCCCAGCATAGTACTCAGACTGTCCTTCAGCTTCCACCTGTATTTGGCTTTGCACTGAAAATGTCTAGTGGCCTTGTGGTTTTCTGCCTTTTTCCTGTGTCAGTGTGACCTTAACTTTGCTTACTGTCTCTCTTTCTTCATTTACGACTCAATACAACCTACCAACTTTGTTTATTTGGAATGTACTATCAGCTCATTGTTAGATCCTTATATACATTATTGTCATCGCGCAGGGATCAAAACAATAAGCATTTACTACACCACAGTTCTGTGAGTCAGAAGTCTGGAAGTGGCTTAACTGGGTGCTCCTCAAGGTCTGTCATAAGGCTGCCATCAGTGTTGGCTGGGCTTGTGGTCTCACCTGAAGGCTTGACTGAAAGGATCTACTTCTAAGTTCACTCGTGATTTTTGGCAGGATTCAGGCTTCTGATTCAGGCTTCTCGTTCTGTTAGATTGACTGAGAGCCTCAGTTCCTTGTAGGCATTGGCCTGGAACCTCTTTCAATTCTTTGCCCTGCAGGTCTCTTCATTCTCTACAACAGTTAGCAAGTCCAAGCTCAATTTACTTGACACACGACAGGACAATAATTCCAAGAGATGAGCTCTTGAGGCAAGGAATACGACTTTATTCAGAAAGCCGTCTGACCAAGGAGATGGCAGACTAATGTCTCAAAGTGAAAGTGAAAGTCACTCAGTAATATCCGACTCTTTGCAACCCCATGGACTATAACTATTAACTCCATGGAATTCTCCAGGCCAGAATACTGGAGTGGGTAGCCTTTCCCTTCTCCTGGGGATTTTTCCAACCCAGGGATCAAACCCAGGTCTCCTGAATTGCAGGTGGATTCTTTACCAGCTGAGCCACCAAATAGCTGTCTTATTGGAACCTGGATGCCAGATTCTTTATAGAACCATAGAAAGAAGTGGTGAAGAACTAAAGTCGAAGGCAGAATAGAGAGAGAGAGAGAGACAATGAGGAAGTAAAGTGAAAAGGGCCATCAGTCTTGCAAAACATCTCTGGGAATGGCCAGCTTCTGGAAGGGATGTTTTCATCTTTTCTTTTTTGCAGCCATTCACAGGTGGACAGGGTTAGATTATTTCTCTATGAGCTGAACAAAGTCACTTTAATTTAACAGTGAGGCATTGATGTTTCAGTATCTCAGTCATGTTTAACTCTTTGCAACCCCATGGACTGAAGCATGCCAGACTTCTCTGTCCTTCACTATCTCCCAGAGTTTGCTCAAATTCATGTCTGTTGAGTCAGTGATGCTATCTAACCATCTCATCCTCTGCTGCCCTCTTTTTTGCCTTCAATCTTTCCCAGCATCATGGTTTTTTACAATGAGCTATCTTTTCACATCAGGTGGCCAAAGTATTGGAACTTCAGCATCAGTTCTTCTAAGGAATATTCAGGATTAATTTCCTTTAGAATTGACTGGTTTGATCTCCTTGCAGTCCAATGGACTCTCAAGAGTCTTCTCCAATACCACAGCTCAAAGGCATCAATTCTTCAATGTTCAGCTTATGTTATGGTCCAACTCTCATGTCCATACATGATTACTGGAACAACCAGAACAACAGAAAAGATTTTAATGATACATAATCACGATGGTGTGCTTACTCATCTAGAGCCAGCCATCCTGGAGTACAAAGTCAAGTGGGCCTTAGGAAGCATCCCTAAAAACAAAGCTAATAGAGGTGATGGAATTCCAGCTGAGCTATTTCAAATCCTAAAAGATGACACTGTGAAAGTGCTGCACTCAATATGCCAGCAAATATGGAAAACTCAACAGTGGCCACAGGACTGGAAAAGGTCAGTTTTCATTCCAATCCCAAAGAAAGGATTGGATTCACTGACTAAATGAACTTTTGTTGGCAAAGTAAATGTCTCTGCTTTTTAATATGCTGTCTAGGTTTGTCATAGCTTTTCTTCCAAAGAGTAAGTGTCTTTTAATTTCATGGCTATAGTCACCATCTGCAGTGATATTGGAGCCCCCCACCCCCCAAAATAAAGTCTCTCGCTGTTTTCATTTTCTCCCCATCTATTTCCCATGATGTGATGGGACCAGAAGCCATGATCTTTGTTTTTTGAATGCTGAGTTTGAAGCCAGCTTATTCACTCTCCTCCTTCACTTTCATTAAGAGGCTCTTTAGTTCTTCTTCGCTTTCTGTAATAAGGGTGATGTCATCTGCATATCTGAGGTTATTGATATTTCTCCTGGCAATCTTGATCCCAGCTTGTGCTTCCTCTAGCCCAGCGTTTCTCATGATGTACTCTGCATATAAGTTAAATAAGCAGGGTGACAGCCTTGATGTACTCCTTTCCCAATTTGGAACCAGTCTATTGTGCCATGTCCAGTTCTAACTGTTGCTTCTTGACCTGCATACAGATTTCTCATGAAGCAGGTCAGGTGGTCTGGTATTTCCATCTCTTCAAGAATTTTCTACAGTTTACTGTAATCCACACAGTCAATGAAGCAGAAGTAGATGTTTTTCTGGAATTCTCTTGCTTTTTCGATGATCCAATGGATGTTGGCAATTTGATCTCTGGTTCCTCTGCCTTTTCTAAATACAGCTTGAACAACTGGAATTCTCAGTTCATGTAATATTGAAGACTTGCTTGGAGAATTTTGAGCATTACTTTGCTAGTATGTGAAATGAGTGCAATCGTTCAGTAGTTTGAACATTCTTGGGCATTGCCTTTCTTTGGGATTGGAATGAAAACTGACCTTTTCCAGTCCTGTGGCCACTGCTGAGTTTTCCATATTTGCTGGCATATTGAGTGCAGCACTTTCATAGTGTCATCTTTTAGGATTTGAAATAGCTCAGCTCGAATTCCATCACCTCTATTAGCTTTGTTTTTAGGGATGCTTCCTAAGGCCCACTTGACTTTGCACTCCAGGATGGCTGGCTCTAGATGAGTAAGCACACCATCGTGATTATGTATCATTAAAATCTTTTCTGTATAGTTCTGTGTATTCTTGCCATCTCCTCTTGGGGCAGGGTCCTCTGAGGTAGGCCATTATGCATGATTATAATAACAAAAGCAATGTAAAGCAAGTCAAAGAAACAGTTCCAACATGGATTCAGAATTGGCTCTTCCCTGCAACACAAAATGGCAGCTAACTTTTGTCAAAACAATAGAACATGGATGTGAGAAACAGCAGGCAGGATAAAAGTCACAATCTTTTTGTAACTTATTCTCAGAAATAACATCCTATCATTTTTGCTGTTTTATTTGTTAGGAGTAGATTGCCAAGGTTCAAGGTGCACTCAAGGTGAGGGGGTTATCCAAAGGTATAAATAAGAGAGACTTCCCTGGAAGCCCAATAGTTAAGAATCTGCCTTTGCAATGCAAGGGATACAGGTTTGATCCCTGGTCAGGGAACTAAGATCCCGTATGCCAAGTGCCACTATTAGAGAAAGCACACTGACAGAAACTGCCCACCCTGGCCAGGCACCATAGTAACCACTTGCATGAGTTACTTTATGACAGGATAAGGTACTCGGAACTAGTAAGCCACCACCAACCAGAAGAGTTCGGGAAAGGTCAAAATGAGACACCTGTCCAACCACCTCCCAGAATCCTTCTCACTGGCATCCATCTTGGCTGAGGACTGTGTGGACCACCAGGAAGGACTCTGAGTCAGAAGGACTGGCCAAAGACAACCCAGAAGCTAATCCCATCACCATAAAACCTGAAACTGCCAGCCACATGGCAGAGCAGTTCTCCTGGGTTCCCTTACCCTACTACTCTCTGTCTGAGCACCTCTCCCCAGTAAAATCTCTTGCTTTGTCAGCATATATGTCTGCTTGGACAATTCATTTCTGAGTGTTGCAACACCTCAAGTATCAATGTATAAAGAGTCCATGTGCAACAACTAGAGAATCTGTGCACCTCAATGAAAGATCCTCCGTGCCGCAACTAAGACCTGATAAGTGAAGTGAAGTGAATTGAAGTGAAGTCGCTCAGTCGTGTCCGACTCTTTGCGACCCGGTGGACTGTAGCCTACCAGGCTTCTCCATCCATGGGATTCTCCAGGCAAGAATACTGGAGTGGGTTGCCATTTCCTTCTCCAGGGGAATCTTCTTGACCCAGGGATCGAACCCAGGTCTCCCGCATTGGAGGAAGACGTTTTAACCTCTGAGCCACCAGGGACCCGATATAGGCAAATAAATAAATATTTTCTGAAAAAAAAAGAAGGTGAAGTGATCACTATGGACCATCTTAGAGGCTACCTAAGAGTTTTTTCCTAAATGAAATCCTACATTGTTTATTCTTTGAGGATGGAAGGCTAAATGGACACATGAACTTTCTGTGTAATTTGAGTAACTTTATGCTTATTCCAGAGAAGCCTGGAAGTCTGGCTCCTGGGCCAAGATAAGGATAAACTGTGATACACCTGGTTACCCAGCTGCATAGACTGGTTTTAGTTATCTCACGCAGAAGATAAAAAAACCCTGGGTAGACCAGTTCCTCAGCAACCCTGGGATTGCCGCTTCTCACTCCTGTCTTGGTGGTTCGTGGTCCACAGACTAAGGGCCCTGGGAGCTGTGCCCAGAAGACTCAGCTCTCTCTGGCTGCCTGCACTTTCTACCTCTGCCATAATACATACTTCTTTTTAAAAATTAAGGGAATGGCAACTCACTCCAGTACTCTTGCTTGGAGAATCCCATGGAGGGAGGAGCCTGATAAGCTACAGTCCATGAGGTCGCAAAGAGTCAGACACAACTGAACGACTTCACTTCACTTCAACTGCAAAGTCACAGGAACTCTTTCAATGATCCAGTCCTATAGAATAGCTTCAGTTGGGCATAACTGTCACCATACTGTGTGCACTTGAGATATCGCCACCATGTCTAAATTCCACTGGTATTCAAGGGGCTTTGGAAACTCCATTAGCATCAGTCAAATCATCGGCAAAGAACCTCATCAAATGCCTTTCCCTAGAATCAATTTTTCTCTTAGAGTTAGACTTCTTTCTGCACTGCTCTTCATGACATTATCTCTTACTGTTTCTCTCTTTGTACATTACCCTTCTGAGTTTTCTACTGCTGTAGGAGTGCTTATTGCATTATATTACAATTACTCTCAGTTTATAGCTGCTCCTTGAGTACAGGAACCCTGAGTTAGTTATATTTGTATTCACAGAGCTAATGGTCTAGCACAGTGCTGTCCAATAGAAATGAAATGTGCACTACATATACAATGTTAAGTTTTCTAGTTGTCGTGTTAAAAAAAAAAAGAAACTGGTGAAATTAGCAATATATTTCATCTAACTCAATATATTTTAAATGTATTATCATATGTAATTAATATAAAAATTATTATAAGATATTTTATATCTTTTTCTTTTCTTTTGAATTCTGATGTCTATATCTTCCATGTACAGCTCATCCTAAGTTGTATGAATTTCAAATTCTTAATAGCCATATGTGACTTGTGGCCACTGAATTGGACAGCACAGGCTAGCACATAAAAGGTGCTCAAGTATCTGTAAGTACATGAAATGTCCTCATTTTTTTAGGATTTGTCAAGTGCTATGCCAATTTATTATTCAACACTTGGCGTATATTATCTCATTTAATACACAAACCACCTTGAGATGCAGGGATCTTTATCCCCAGTGTGAAAGAGAAAAAGCCCACCTCACCATTTTTTACCCAATTTCTAATTGATTTTTTTAAAAACTACTTATTTTATGAATAAGTGAATTACTATTAAAGAGTGAATATTTGGGCTTAAAAGGTTAGATAACTTGTGTTAAGTGAGTAACAGAGGCCAAGTTTCAAATCCAGCTCTCTGACTTGACTCCAGAGCACCTCACTCTTCTTGATGCCTCCTCTATAGATAGATGAAAGAACTGATATGTTAATTAATAACTATCACATTGATAAGAACATGAAACCTAACCAAACATATAAGAACCCATCATGTATCAGTTATGTGAAGCACTAGCGGATCAGAACATTTTTAAAGTGGGATTATTAAAAAGTAAATATTAAGCCACATATCGTGATGTGGTGTCATGTGACTAATAAAAAGTGAATCCTAATTGCAACCAACATCATTATATCTATCACTAGAAAGACAATAACTCTTTTAAACAGCCCTGGAATTTCTTAGAGTATAATATCCCACAGCCTTTTAAAGAGCAAAATAAATTCTTGGATGTAATTAAATCTGAAGCAGAGAGAGAGGATTGGTTCATTTACCTGTGTAGCAACTACAAGCAGGCATGATCTTGACAGCCAAAACCAAGACTAAGTGACCAGCAGAATCTGTATATAAGATTTCGTATGTGGTTTGACAGACTTTTACTTTAATTTTTGGGGGTGGTGGGAGGAGCAGTTGCTGAAGAAGCTGAAGTTGACAGATTTTACAAGACCTTCTAGAACTAACACACAAAAAAGGTGTCCTTTTCCTCATATGACATTGGAATGCAAAAGTAGGAAGTCAAGAGATACCTGGAGTAACAGGCAAGTTTGGCCTTGGGGTACAAAATGAAGCAGAGCAAAGGCTAACAGATTTTTGCCAAGAGAACATGCTGATCACAACAAACACGCTTTTGCAATCACACAAGAGATGACTCTACACATGGACATAACCAGATGGACAATATTGAAATCAGATTGTTTATGTTCTTTGCAGCCAAAGATGGAGAAGCTCTATACAGCAGTAAAAACAAAATCTGGAGCTAAGCATGGATCAGATCCTGAGCTTCTTATTGCAAAATTCAGTCCTACATTGAAGAAAGTAGGGAAAACCACTAGGCCATTCATGTATGACCTGAATCAAATCGCTTATGATTATATAGTAAAGGTAACAAGCAGATTCAAGGGATCAGGTCTAGTTGTAACACTGTACAGGAGGCAGTGACCAAAAGAAAAAAAAAATGCAAAAAAGGCAAAGTGGTTGTCAGAGGAGGCTTTAAAATAGCTGAGGAAAAAAAATAAATAAAAGCTGAGGAAAGAACAAAAGCAAAAGGCAAGAGAGAAGGGGAAAGATATACCCAACTGAATGCAGAGTTCCACTGAATAGCAAGAAGAGATAATAAATCCTCCCTAAGTGAACAGTGCAAAGAAATCAAGGAGAACAATTGAATGGGAGATCTCTTTGTGAAAACTGGAGATATCAAGGGAACACTTCATGCAAGGATGGGCATGATAAAAGACAGAAATGGTAAGGACCTAACAGAAGCAGAAGAGATTAAGAAGAGGCAAGAATACACAGAAGTATTGTACAAAAAAGGTCTTAATGACCTGGATAACTATGATGGTGTGGTCATTCATCTAGAGCCAGACATCGTGGAGTGTGAAGTCAAATGGATGCATTACTTAGGACAAAGCTAATGGAGGTGATGTAATTCCAACTGAGCTATTTCAAATCCTAAAAAATGATGCTGTAAAAGTGCTATACTCGACATGTCAGCAAATTTGGAAAACTTAGCAGTGGCCACAGAACTGGAAAAGTCAATTTTCATTGCATTTCCAAAGAAGGGCAAGTCAAAGAATGTTCAAACTACCATACAATTGTGCTCATTTCACATGCCAAAAAAGTTGTGCTCAAAATCCTTCAAGCCAGGCTTCAGTAGCACATGAACTGAGAATTTTCAGATGCACAAGCTGACTTTCAAAGAGGCAGAGGAATCAGAGACCAAATTGCCAACATTCATTAGGTCATGGAGAAAGCAAAGGAATCCTAAAAAAACATCCACATATGCTTCATTGACTACACAAGAGCTCTGGACTATGTGGATCACACAAATTGTGGAAAATTCTTGAAGAGATGGGAATACCAAACCACCTTACCTGCCTCCTGAGGAACCTGTAGGTAGGTCAAGAAGCAACAGTTAGAACTGGACATGGAACAACAGACTGATTCAAAATTGGGAAAGGAGTACATCAAGACTGTATATTGTTACTCTGTTTAGTCCTGATGTTTATTCCCAAGATTCTTCCTGAAGGGGGTGAAAGAAGAGAGAAAAAGCTGACTTGAACCTCAACACTCAAAAAACTAAGATCATGGCATACAGTCCCATCATTTCATGACATATAAAAGCAGAAAAAGTGGAAGCAATGAGAGATTTTCTTTTATTGTTCTCCAAAATCACTGTGGACAGTGACTACAACCATGAAATTCAAAGACACTTATTCCTTGGAAGGAAAGCTATGACAAACCTAGACAGCACAGGAAAAAGCAGAGACATCACTTTGCCGACAAAGGTCCCTATCATCAAAGCTATGGTTTTTCCAGTAGTCATGTACAGATGTAAAAGTTGGACCATGAAGAAGGCTGAGCACTGAAGAATTGCTGCTTTCAAGTTGTGGTGCTGGAGAAGACTCTTGAGACTCCCTTGGATAGCAAGGAGATCAAACCAGTCAATCCTAAAGGAAAATAAACCCTGAATATGCACTGGACGGACTGATGCTGAAGCTGAAATTCCAAAATACCTGATGCAAAGAACCAACTCATTGGAAAAGTTCTTGATGCTGGGAAAGATGAAAGGCAAAAGAAAAATGGGGCGGCAGAAGATGAGATGACTAGATAGCATCACTGACTCGATGGACGTGAATTTGAGCAATTTCTGGGAGATAGCGGAACACAGAGGAGCCTGGCATGCTAGAGTACATGAGGTTGCAGAAAGTCGGACATGACTTAGAGGTTCAGTTCAGTTCAGTCCCTCAGTCATGTCTGACTCTTTGCAACCCCATGAGTCGCAGCACGCCAGGCCTCCCTGTCCATCACCAACTCCTGGAGTTCACTCAGACTCACATCCATCAAGTCAGTGATGCCATCCAGCCATCTCATCCTCTGTCGACCCCTTCTCCTCCTGCCCCCAATCCCTCCCAGCATCAGAGTCTTTTCCAATGAGTCAACTCTTCCCATGAGGTGGCCAAAGTACCGGAGTTTCAGCTTTAGCATCATTCCTTCCAAAGAAATCCCAGGGCTGATCTCCTTCAGAATGGACTGGTTGGATCTCCTTGCAGTCCA
>SJYV01033478.1:641812-663970 GCA_006410875.1 Neotragus pygmaeus
TCTAGTCAAGGCTATGGTTTTTCCAGTGGCCACGTATGGATGTAAGAGTTGGACTGTGAAGAAGGCTGAGCACTGATGATTGATGCTTTTGAACTGTGGTGTTGGAGAAGACTCTTGAGAGTCCCTTGGACTGCAAGGAGATTCAACCCGTCCATTCTGAAGGAGATTAGTTTTGGGTGTTCTTTGGAAGGAGTGATGCTAAAGCTGAAACTCCAGTACTTTGGCCACCTCACGCGAAGAGTTGACTCACTGGAAAGGACTCTGATGCTGGGAAGGATTGGGGGCAGGAGGAGAAGGGGACGACGGAGGATGAGATGGCTGGATGGTATCACTGACTCGATAGATGTGAGTCTGAGTGAACTCCGGGAGTTGATGATGGACAGGGAGGCCTGGCGTGCTACGACTCATGGGGTCACAAAGAGTCGGACACGACTGAGCGACTGGACTGAACTGAACTGAACTGATGTGACATGGGACTTTAACTTCTTTGTGCATGAGAAAAATTACACTGCACCAGGGGTCCTCATGCAAACAGTTGGACCATGGCAGCACCTGGTCACGTGCCTGTCCAAACAACTGGACTGTGTGGCCACAGGATGGCTGCCGTGTCTCTGGGCATTGGCTGCCACTGTGGTCCTGGTCAGAGAAGCAGATAAGCTTATGCTGGGACAAAATATACATGTAAAAGTTCCCCGTGCTGTTACTGTGCTGATGAACAGCCAAAGGCACAAGTAACTGACCAACACCAGGATGACTCACTGTCAGGGACTGCTTTGTGAAAACCCACAGGTCCACCTCGAGACTGTGCAGATGCTGAATCCCATCACCTACTTACCTACAGAGGTGGGAACTCTCGATCATAATTATGAAGAGGACCTGATGGACACTCCCCTCTAGAACCCGGTACTGGAACTATTTACTGACGGAAGCAGTTTCGTCCAGGATGGCTATGCAATAATGACAACAGATGAGATAATAAAGGCTGAGGCCTTGCCACAAGGATGGTTGGCATAGGGGGTTGAGCTTTGGGCACTCAACCAGGCGCTAAGGCACACTGAAGGAAAGCAAGTTAACATCTACACTGTCTCAAGGTACACCTTTGCTGTGTTACATGTTCATGGAGCCATTTATAAAGAAAGGGGACTAGCAGTCATCCACTGCAAAAGTCATCAAAGAGGAACCAATCTAGTCAGCAAAGGGAATCAGTTGGCTGGCCAGGCAGCCAAGGAGGTGGCAACCCAACTGAGTGCCACAGTGGGCCCTAAACCAATCTCCAGGGTCCTCTTGGCACCAGAATTGCCCTTGTCCCTGAGATATACCAAGGAAGAAGATCAAAGGGCTTTAGATGGGGGAGGAAAAAAAGGAAAAGAAGGCTGGCAGAAGCTTCCAGACCCAAGACTCTTTGTCCCCAGCAATATACAGTCCAGCTGGTGCAACAGCACCATGAGACAACTCACTTAGGGAAAACTGCCTGGAAAATTTACTGAGTTATTACTATTTCATTCCTAAGTTCCCAACCCTGTGTGCCCAGATCAGTGCTAGATGTGTGACTTGTGCGCAAAACAATGCCAGTCAAAGACCAAGACCCAGCCCAGGGGTGCAGATAGTTGGGACACTGCCCTTTAAAGATTTAGAAGTGGACTTTATTGAAATTAAGCCCTACAGGGGCTATAAGTATTTACTTGTGGTAGTCTGCACCTATTTGGAATGGGCTGAGGCCTACCCCATGTGCACTGAATGGGCATGACAGGTGGCCAAGGCCCTACTAAGAGACATAATCCAGGGATATGGACTACCTCTCTTCATTGGGTCTGACAATGGGCCAGCCTTTGTGTCTGAGATAATCCAGACCTTGTCCAAGATACTAGGAGTCAAATGGAAGCTCCACACCACCATTTCCTTCTCTAGGGGATCTTCCCAACCCAGGAAATGAACTCAGGGCTCCCACACTGCAGGCAGACTCTTTATTGTCTAAGTCACTGCTACTGCTGCTGTTGCTGCTGCTAAGTTGCTTCAGTCGTGTCCGACTCTGTGCGACCCCATAGATAGCAGCCCACCAGGCTCCCCCGTCCCTGGGATTCTCTAGGCAAGAACATTGGAGTGGGTTTCCATTTCCTACTCCAATGTATGAAAGTAAAAAGTGAAAGTGAAGTCGCTCAGTCGGGTCCGACTCTTAGCGACCCCATGGACTGCAGCCCACCAAACTTCTCTGCACATGGGATTTTCTAGGCAAAAGAACTGTAGTGGGGTGCCATTGCCTTCTCCGGTCTGAGTCACTAGGGAAGCCCATATCTTGCTAAGCTGTAGTGTATTAGCTTAGCTGTAGTGTATTAGAGCAGAGTAGGCAATGGCACCCTACTCCAGTACTCTTGCCTGGAAAATCCATGGACGGAGGAGTCTGGTGAGCTGCAGTCCATGGGGTCGCTAGGACATGACTGAGCGACTTCACTTTCACTTTTCACTTTCATGCATTGGAGAAGGAAATGGTAACCCACTCCAGTGTTCTTGCCTGGAGAATCCCAGGGACGGGAGAGCCTGGTGGGCTGCCGTCTATGGGGTCGCACAGAGTCGGACATGACTGAAGCGACTTAGCAGTAGCAACAGCAATGTATCAGAGAGTAAAACAGACCCCACATGTATTTCATGCATTCACATGACTAGAGCAGGTCAGGGGGTCACTTGCTTTACCATACTCACTTCTCTTGCCAAGGAGAGGTAAAGGAAACTTATGTACATAACAAAACAACATGTTCTGTTTGTCAACAAGAAGACCAATATATTTGTTTTGACCTCTGGTTTCCCCCTCAATGAAAATTCATTAGAAGTTTGCCACCTAGAAGGAAGGCTCCTGATTAACTGAACACAAATTACTAATTTAGAACACCTGGTGTTGGTGTACTTTGATATATGCACTGCTGCTGACAAAAATCCTAATTCTAAATTGCAAAAGCTTATCATGGGAACAAGAATATGCATTCAATGACAAATCTATGTGTAACCTGGCATGCCATAACACCGGGTGTTGTGAAGATATGTGGTATTGCTGCTGGCCCTGGGCCAGTGTCAGTTGGGCAACCTTGTAGAATGTAGAAGCAACTTGGGAGAATAAGGACAAAGTAGCACTCCTCCAAAAGAGAAATGTTGATCCCAAATGTAAGCTGGGGACATGTAACCCAGTCAATTTCACTATTTTCCACCTCAGAGACCCAAAATGGAAAAAGGGTTATCAAATCAACATCTGTATTAATGGGAAAGGTAATGACTCAAGAACTGTATTGATATTCAGAGTGTTTCTGTTCCACTCTGGATTTCCACACACAGGCTCTTCCATTCCTTTTATGAAGAGATGGAAAGTGACCCTCCTCCTATTTCAGCCAAGACTAAAAATCTGTTTCTAGCCCTAGCAGAAACCATAGCCCAGACTTTGATGGTTGCTTCTTGTTATGTGTGGAGGAACTAGTATGGAAGACCAATGGCCCTGGGAACTAAAGAATTAGATCCACAAAGACCCTTCAACAATTCAGAAAATTTCAAGAAGACCAGGGTCAAAATTTGGCATTTAAAGACTTCCATAATTGGCACACACACACACACACACAAAATTGCCTGACACAGTGGGACCCGTGTCAATGATCTAGTAGGAAACCTCACTTGTCTTGGCCAAATACAACTACTCATATTTCTAGTTGGTGGGGAAGCCCACACTATACAGAGCCTAATCCTCAACCTCTAGCAAGCTTCCCCGATTTAAAGACCCAATGGGACGACTTATCCACTGAAGGCCATTGGTCTGCTCCAGAAAGATTATATTGGATTTGTGGAACTAACACATATTCAATTTTGCCAGCCAACTGGTCAGGGGCATGTGTACTGGGGACTATTCATCTCTCCTTTTTCCTATTCCCCCTAGCCCAAGATGAATCACTGGGAGTCCCAGTTTATAAAGAGAGAGGCCCCACCAAAAAGCGCAGGTCTCTACAGATTGGAGACTGGAAAGATGACAAATGGCTTTCTGAATGCATAATCCAGTACTACAGGCCAGCCACACGGGCAGAAGATGGGTTCTGGGACTACCAAATCCTAATTTACATGCTTAACAGAATTATCTGGCTCCAGGAGGTGATTGAAATTATTACTAATGAAATGGCCAAGGCTCTTAATTTACTGGCAGAACTACAAACCAGGATGTGGCAACAAACCAGGATGCTATTTATCAAAATTGCCTGGCCCTAGATTACTTATTGACTGCAGAAGGGGGCATGTGTGGAAAGTTCAATCTTAGTAACTGTTGCCTACAGATAGATGATAAGGGCAAGGTTATAGAAGAAATAACCAGAAAGATGACTAACATAGCTCATGTTCCAGTCCAGACTGGAAGGGATGGAATCCTGGAGAGTTATCTGGGGGATGGTTTTCTTATCTAGGAGGATTCAAAGTGCTAGCATTCAAAACAAACCTCCTCCTCTTTCCTTGTCTCTTGCCATTATTCGTGAGGACAATTTCCAGCCTAGCTGAGGCTGTTGCAAACAGGAGGGCCACCACGCTCTTCCAGCACTGAAAAGTTATCAGCCCTTGAGCCAAGAATATCAAGAGGTTGATGCCTTATAAGCTTTAAGGGGCATCAAGAGGGGAGATTGAAGAGGAAAATTTAAAACTTGCACCCAGCTAGAAATAATCTCATATTCTGCTTCTGCAACTCAGCTGCTGTTGCTAAGTCATTTCAGTCACGTCCAACTCTGTGTGACCCCATAGACGGCAGCCCACCAGACTCCCCCATCCCTCGGATTCTCCAAGCAAGAACACTGGAGTGGGTTGCCATTTCCTTCTCCAATGCATGAAAGTGAAAAGTGAAAGTGAAGTCGCTCAATCGTGTCCGACCCTCAGCGACCCCATGGACTGCAGCCCTCCAGGCTCCTCCATCCATGGGATTTTCCAGGCAAGAGTACTGCCTTAGCTCCTTGCAAAGTCATGTAGGTTACATAGTTTTGGGAAGACAGAAACTTGCAACAATGCTAGGAACAGAAACTTACCTCACTCACCCTTGTCAGTTATCCAGCCTGTAATCTTGCTTAGCCATGTTTGTTTCTGTAAAGGTCAGGCATCCCCTCTGCTGTGTCCTAACTGCTGTTCCCTCCTGAGTGGAACTCCTAGTTTGAACTGGTCTATTAACAGTCAGCACTGCCCACTAAAGTCTGGTGTTATGCACTGTCTATAAAAACTCTAATGCCTTTGTTCAGGGCACAGAGCTGGAAGTGTTAGCTCCTCCGGGCCTGCTGGCATAATAAACCTGAGTTCTCCAACTCTCTGAGAGCAGTACTTGTTTTCTCAACGGACTGGCTTCAGCAGCACTAGGATGTGGGCCCATAACAGCACATGTACCTGGTTGTAACTCACACATCTGCCTTCAAGCACTTTGCTTCCTGTTATAGAGTGAAATTTGTCATATTGACATCCTACAGAACATTAGTCCATTTCTTTGATGATATGCTAACTGGACCTGAGCAGATACTAATGACAATTCTGTAAGACTTAATAAGAGTTTCTCTGGTAGCTCAGATGGTAAAGAATCTGCCTGGCAAGGCAGGAGACCCAGTTTCAGCCTCTGGGTTGGGAAGATCCACTGAAGGGAATGGCTACCCATTCCAAAGACTTAATAAAGCACACGTATGCCAGAGGATATGAAATAAACCTTGTAAAAACTTCAAGGGCTGGGTACATTAATTATCTTTTGAGTGTCTAGAAGTAGTCTGGTACAAATTGTACCACTTCCAGAGAGAAACAAAGCTGACTCCATATTGGATCTGTTCCTTTAGCTGTAACTTTGTGTTCTGTTGCTGGTGCTTAGTCATGCTGGCTCTGCACCTTGGTCTAAAAGAATGTTGCCTACAGCATGAAACGTGCATGATAGCGCATTCTCAAGACTCTGCCTCCCAGGCTTGACCTTTAAAGGTATAACATTTTCCATTCAAATAGAGATAAACTGTTGCAGAACGGAATAACAGTTGTCTTGTTGGAGGCTTACAGGAACATTATACAAGACCTATGTGTATAGCTGCAAGAATAAAAGATTATCACATCTTCTCTGGGGTATAACCTACACCAAGAAGTCTGCAACAACGAACCTCCCTTATTAATATAAAAGCAGCCTGAATTCTAACTCATGTAAGATGGTAGGAATACTAGCCTGCTATCTTCACCATTGTTATTCCTTGCCCCAATGCCCTGTCTCTCAATTTGAGCTTGGACTCAGTAACACTACCACAAAGAGGCATGGCATTTGATGGGCCTCTGGATGTGTTGCCCTAAGCAATTTATCAATTACCTCGCAGGACTCCAGATCTCTGCAGGGCCTCAGATAAGAGAAAGTTCCCCAGCAGGCCCAGGGGATGGTGCAACCTGCCCTGCTTCTCAGGTCTAGTGGCCATTGGTACAAGGAGTGTCAGTGCTGTCTGAAACCTCCCACAAGCATCTTTTAGGAGAATCCTAGCAAATTCCTTAGCACTATGTCCTCTTTTGTTAACACATTTTAACCATTTGAGAAGAAGCTCCTAGGTTGCTACTGTGCCTTGTTCTTTTTTTTTTTTTTTTTNTTGATATTTTTCCTGGCAATCTTGAATCCAGCTTGTGCTTCCTCCAGCCCAGAGTTTCTCATGATGTACTCTGCATATAAGTTAAATAAGCAGGGTGACCATACTCTTGGTGACAGTACTCTTGGTGTACTCCTTTCCTGATTTGGAACCAGTTTGTTGTTCCATTTCTAGTTCTAGTGGTTGTTTCCGGACCTGCATAGATTTCTCAAGAAGCAGGTAAGGTGGTCTGGTATTTCAATCTGTTTAAGAGTTTTTCAGTTTGTTGTGATCCACACAGATTTTGGCATAGTCAATAAAGCAAATATTTTTCTGGGACTCTCTTCCTTTTTCGATGATCTAACAGATGTTGGCAATTTGATCTTTGGTTCCTCTGCCTTTTCTAAATCCAGCGTGAACATCCAGAAGTTTATGGTTCACATACTGTTGAAGCCTGGGTTGGAGAATTTTGAGCATTACTAGCATGTGAGATGAGTGCAATTCTGCAGTAGTCTGAACATTCTTTGGCATTGCTTTTCTTTGGGATTGGAATTTAAACTGATCTTTTCCAGGCCTGTAGCTACTGAGTTTTCCAAATTTGCTGACATATCAAGTGCAGCACTTTCACAGCATCATCTTTTAGGAATTAAAATAGCTCAACTGCAAAAGCTCCATTAAAGCTGGCCACTTGCTTAAGACAATCAATCCCTGACTCAGCCACTAAGTGTGGGTTAACTTAAGACTGTGGCCTTACAGCCTGTCCTCCAGGAAAAGGAGTTGGTCACTGCAAAACCTCCATTAAAGCTGGCCACTTGCTGAAGAAAATCAATCCCCAGTCCCAAGATATCTGGTCCCACAAAGGCAAGGCAGACCTCTCCACTCACTCAGTGGCACCCACTGTGGCACAATCCAGAAACAAGATTCCTCCCTTTTTTCCCTTACCCTGTCTACCTACTATTAAGCCCTATTGGGTCTCCCTCCAAAACGTCACCATTTAGATGGGTATTTTTACTCTATATTTCTCCTCTAAAATTAGTCTTCATTAATTAGTTTACTTTCTGCAGTCAATTCTTTCAGTTCAATTCAGTTGCTCAGTCGTGTCCGACTCTTTGCGACCCCATGAATCACAGCACGCCAGGCCTCCGTCCATCACTAACTCCCAGAGTTCACTCAGCCTCACGTCCATCGAGTCAGTGATGCCATCCAGCCATCTCATCCTCTGTTGTCTCCTTCTCCTCCTGCTCCCAATCCCTCCCAGCATCAAGAGTCTTTTCCAATGAGTCAACTCTTCGCACGAGGTGGCCAAAATACTGGAGTTTCAGCTTTAGCATCATTCCTTAGGTGGGTATTTATTGATTTATCTTTCACTCTTGCATCTTTTCTATTTTTTTAATTCCCTTCTTCCTGAAGGACCTCTTCATCCTTTCTTGCCCCGGGGGTTTTTCTTTGTATTATGCATAAAGTAATATTCTACACATAATTGCACTGAACCTCATAACACTTAAAAGATTGAATTTCCTTTTACTAAGTCAGTGCAATCTTCTTTCATTCTCTGCTGAAATTCAATGTCATTAATTATTCATTGGTACTTGTAAGTGTGGTACTGGAGAAAACTCCTGAGTCCCTTGGATAGCAAGATCAAGCCAGTCAATTCTAAACAAAAAATAGTGACAGCAGCCAATTGAACATTTAAAATATATATATATTTCTTTACTTGTTTGGTTATGCCAGGGCCTTAGTTGTGGCATGCATGATTTTTAGCTGAGGCATGTGAACTTAGTTGCAGTGTGTGGGATCTAGTTCCCTGACCAGAGATTGAACCCAGAACCCTTATTTTGGGAGCAAGGAGCCTTAGCCACTTAACCACCAGGGAAGTCCCTCAACACTGTTAAGTACACATGTGCAACTCTAAATATCTTACCTGATTTGAGAAAAATATTTGCAAGTTATTTGATAGAGGTGAGACCAAACGTATCCATCTAACTGTGCTTGTTCCAGAATCACCTTAACCAGATTTTTTTTTACAATCTTAAAAACTGAGGAAACTCAATAGATATTTTTTGAAATTTAATCTATGAGAAATTGAGACACATTTTTAAAAGCAGTTTTCATTTAAAAGTAACTCCATTACATGATTAAATAACATTTTGGAACTTCTCTTGAAGTCCAGAGGTTAGGACTCTATGCTCCCTCAGTTGGGGAACTAAGATCTGCATGCTGAGTGGTACAGCCAAAAGAAAAAAAAGTTACGAAAAATAATTATCTAAACAAATTTGAGAAAAGCATTATTTTACATTTTTGCAAATCTAACTTTATAGCATACAACTGAATTCTCTACTTGTGCCTTCTGTTGCTCAGATATAGTCTTGACATAAACAAAATCCAATCTCAAATATATCTTTTATACAGTGTGTTCACAGCCTTTTCAGATAATTATGCATCATTCTTGATACTGTATCAAAAGTTGACAAGCAACTGTTTCATAAAGACTTAGTGGCAATGAATTTAGCTTTACTTCTCAGCTGGTAAGAAGCTGATACCATAAAGAAAATTTCATATTATTTTATTAAAATCCACTGGCCTACCTAGCATTTTGAATGGATCTCTTTCTCTCTTTGCACTAGTCATCAGAAATATTGGTCCACTAAGCTATATAGATGTTCCAAATACTGGCACTATGGTGTATAATATCAAAAATACTTATGTTCATTAATATTCTCATTGAGTATGGGTCCAGGTAGTGGGATGCTATCAAATGCATGGTCTTAGATTAAAAAAATTCCCCAAATGCCAATTTTTCTTTGAAAGCTTAAATTTTATCACTGACAACAAATACTTTTATTCACCTTGAATTATCAGGATGATGTAGTTTGAAACAAACATGTCAGATAACTTCAAGAAAAAATGATGTTCCATGGGACCAACTTCTCAACGACCATAATATCACCATTGCTTTTGTTTCTCTCTTGCTTTACATCATTCTGGAATGCATATAGTTCATATGTGCTTGCTATTTCATCACTTGGAACATTTAAAAGATGTATATTCAGGGGTTGAGACTTAAACAACTTGCACTACATTCTTAAGGGAGACTTTTTTTGGAGAGGTCGCAGCTGTAAAGAACACAATGACCAACATGATGACCACTGTTAGTCTGGAACTACTGCATTGCCTCAACTGATGCCATTTTACAACTTTGCTTTTCTAATGGAAACTTCTATTGACATTTAAACCATCAAATACTCAGGATGAGCACAGTGACTTTTCTTATGGAAGCAGTTCAGTTGTCGCTCAGTCGCGTCCGACTCTCTGTGACCCCATGAATCGCAGCACGCCAGGCCTCCCTGTTCATTACCATCTCTCGGAGTTCACTCAGACTCACGTCCATCAAGTCTGTAATGCCATCCACCCATCTCATCCTCAGTCATCCCCTTCTCCTTCTGCCCCCAATCGCTACCAGCATCAAAGTCTTTTCCAATGAGTCAACTCTTCTCATGAGGTGGCCAAAGTACTGAAGCTTCAGCTTTAGCATCATTCCTTCCAAAGAAATCCCAGGGTTGATCTTCAGAATGGACTGGTTGGATCTCCATGCTGCTTAATATTTTGATAAGTCCCATCTTCTGAACTCTTTAGAAAGTATTTTTAAAACTTGTGAAAAATGAGTTACCACCTCACAGATGTTTATTAAAGTGCCTATTTCTGCAGTGCTAAGAATATTGACACTAGCAAAACTGAAACTGTACATCAATTAAGTAACTCCCCATTTCTTCCTTGTTTTTCAGTTGCTCTGTCGTTTCTGATTCTGCAGCCCCACGGACTGCAGCACACTAGGCTTCCCTGTCCTTCACCATCTCCTGGAGTTTGCTCAAACTCATGTCTACTGAATCAGTGATACCACCAAACCATCTGGTCCTCTTTCATCCCCTTTCCCTCCTGTCTTCAATCTTTTCCGGCATCAGGGTCTTTTCTAATGAGTCAGGTCTTGGCATCAGGTGGCCAAAGTATTGCAGCTTCAGCATCAGTACTTCCAATGAACATTCCATTTTTCCCTAATGCCAGAAAAAATTTTAAAATGTATTTTAAAAATCTTGTAACATTAAGGCTTTATGAAAACAAATTTGTACTTCTAGTTGTCATATAAAGTCCAGAAACATTTGAAGAATTTTATTTTGCCTTCCTTGAAATTTCCTAAACCTAGAAAAATTTTTGCTCCTCTTCTGAATAAACCTGAAAACATTTAACGTTTCTTTTAAAAACACCTTTCTAAAATGTGCTGCTGTGAGGATAGGCAACAAAATTAAAATCAAACCATCTCCAACCTAGTTTTTAAAAAATAAATGTTTATTTCAAGTATGAAAAGTAATGTTTAAACACTATTCCAAAAACTGTATTCAGTTTAACAAGTATAAAACAAGACTTCTGACAAAAAGTTAACAATTCAGTATAAAATACTAAAGAATATACTTCGACATTCACAGTGTAGCATTTCTGAAAAAATAAGTTTTGCTAGAAAGTTTTAAAAACAAAAATACAGCCCAAGAGGAAATAAACTAGTCCTTAAATAAGGAACAAATCTCCCTTAGGATGAATTGTTAGCATTTCAAAACAAGATTTGTACAAAAATTTAAGATAATGGTACATTTGGTTCAATAATGTCAGAATTCAATAGCTTATAGTTTCCTTGACAAACACCACCTATTTCTTATGTCTGCTACCCACAAAATAAGGTTCTCAAGTCAATTTAATTAATTTCAATGATATGTATAACCTAAGGGGTAATCAGACTCAAGTTTTATCATGGCAATCTTGAGTATTTCCAGAAAAATATTTAACAGAATTTTTCTGGTGGTAATTACAGAACCACCGGAAGAATTAAAGTCTCAAAATTATTCTAAAGGACTGCTACCAAGACTTCTGCTTCTCTTCTCCATATACAGCTTTTTGTAGGTTTGAAACATTGTTTTTGAATCTTTTACTGGGTTTTGTAGTATCTCAAATCCATCTGCACTGTAGTTTCTCTTGGAGAGCCTTGAATTAGCCAAAATATTATCATCTAAGGAAACAAAAATTTTACTTTGTTACTCTCAATGTTAGTGACCAGTACAATCAATATAAATTGAGAGGGTAAACATGCATTCTTATCTGCAATAAAGAGTAAAGTGTAACAAACATGGCTCTTTACCTACAGAATTATAAAGCATATAAACAGGACATCTTGCCTCTTCTTTAGGGGCCGTTTACTACCCCAACCCCATCTTCACTGACCAGGGCTATTCTCCTTTAGCTATATTCCTACCCAGTTGAATCTCTTGTTATTTGCATACTATTAAGAACGTGACTTTCCTAACAGCCATCTAAATTAGCAATATAAAATAAACCAAGGCAAGCCAATTCCAAAGAGCGCATGGGAGTACAGTTTGCATATTCTGGCCTTACTATGCATGAGGTAGTCTAAGAAATATCTGTATTTCTGTTTCTTTGAACTATAGTGCTATGATTAGTTTCACTATCCTTTTTTGATGGGCTCATCCAGCTATTCCTCTTTCTGTGCATTTTAATATGTACCTCTTTATCTGAGAAGCTATTCCAATTCTGAGTTTGTATACTTTGCCTTCCTGCTCTAGTCATTCCTTTCTGGATTAAAAGTCCTATTTTACTTCTTTCAGCCTGGATGGGTCAAGTACTCTGTCCTCTTTATTCTTCATTTTTTGGTAACAGAGTATGGTTACTGTTAAATTCTTAATGTTTCAAGTTCGTCTCTGACCACATTAGCTTTCTGTCCTGAATGCTGATCCCTGAGGTGGGCTCTAAGTGGTTTTCCACTGGATTCTGTCACCTCCTCTACCTCAGCCTGACAGTTTCACCACTTGCTCCATTTACATGCCAGCCTTTGCCACCAAATTTACTGTCACTTCAGTTCAGTTCAGTTCAGTCACTCAGTCGAGTCCGATTCTTCGCGACCCCATCTAAAGTGTATTTTTTAAGAGCCATCTTTAAGAAACTTGTTTCTTAGCTTTCCTCTCACCCTGCTGCATGCAGCTCTTCTCTGGGCCCTGGTTTATGTCTTTTTCATCATGAACCTGAGCACTGATGTCCCACCTTCACTGTTTATTGCTCATCCTGTCTGCAGTTATCTTCTTGTCTGTCGTTTAGCTCATGTTTCCTGAACCTCTCTGGTCACTCTGCAAATGTGTCTGTCTTCTGAGTATTTTCGGACCCAGGTTCCAGTTACGCCTCTCATCTCTGAGGCAATGAGGCAAGTTGTGTCCCCTCCGACTTCCAAAGACCTTTCTTGCCCCAACTGCCACACCCATTTACATCTTTCTCATGTCTGCGTTCCAACTTTAGGAGTGTGTTTTCTACTTTCTCACTAATTCCATTTTTCCACTTTCCATTGTCTTCCTATTCTAATTAAAACTTCATTCCTTTTTCTTTCAATTCAATTCAGCTGAATTTTTTTCCTGTATACATCTTCAATGTAGAAGACTCAAATTATACATGCCTGTTTATATATATTTGTTTTTTAACTCTTCTGTGGGCTTCCCTGATGGCTCAGCAGTAAAGAATCCACCTGCCAATGCAGGAGACATGAGTTTGATCCCTGGGTCTGGAAGATCCCCTGGAGAAGAAAACGGCAACCCACTCCAGTATCCCTGCCTGGGAAATTCCTAGGAGGCTATCATCCATGAGGTTGCAAGAGAGTTGGACACACCTTAGCAACTAAACAATAATAATAAACCTTTGTCACACTTCCTCTCTTGCTTCTCTTTATTGCTGCTATGTAACTTTAATCAAATGATCTAACCTCTCACTGATAAATACGAATATCTTTGTCTACTTGGTTTTGAAAATTAACTTGTAAATAATCTAACAGAGGGTAGGCTAATAGGCCTGAGGGCCAAGTCCAGCCTCTACAAATTTCAGTAAACTTTAATTGGAACATAGCCCATATTTATTTGTTATTTTACAGTCATTTTTTCATGTTACCATAACATTAGAGTCTAGTATTTAGGAAACATGATTTGCAAAACATATTTATTGGGCATGGTTTACACAGGAAAAGTATGCCAACCCCCTGCCTAAGTTAAGGGGAGAATTTTCTTCTTAAAAGGAAACACATCACTACTTTTCTGTCCAAAGCATGACAGAAAACATAGAAGAATGTCTTCCCACTACTCATTCAAACACTGAATCATTTTTTTAAAGAAATATGGATAAAAACCAAACTTCACGATAGTTTCAGAACTATAATCCAGCTTAGATATGAGTGTCAGGTAAGTAAAATAAAAACTTCAAATAGACAGTTTTACCTATTTCTTGGTTGGCTTCCGGCATCCTTTTCTCCTCAGTCACACATTTTAACCAGTCTTCTTTTGTACTTTTTATTCCTGAAACTATTTAAATATTCATTTTCAGATCTCTGGACTTTGCTACTCATCTCTTCTAATACTATAATGAAGGAAAACCACGTAAGCCTAAAACAGACTTTAGAAAGCATTAGGTATACTCACACATTAACTCTAAAAAGGGCCTGGAAAAATGCTTTCTCCAGATGAGGTGACTGAATCTCACAATTAAAAAGTTTATCTTCATAATGTAATCATGTTTCTCTCACCTGGACTGAACACCAACACGTCAATGTACTTAAAGGCATGACACAGAACGTATCTCACAGTGCTGTACCTACACCCAACGTTTCTGTTACAATCAGGTCCTCAGATTCTAATAATCTAGTTTTAAGAACCAAGTGTAATCAATACAATTTATACTCTATATACTCACACATCCATACACCTTCCAAGAAAAAGTAACTTATTCATTGTAACATTATACACCCCAACACTGTCTGAACAGTGCAAGAGAAACTATGATTTCCATTCAAATCCTTTAGTTTTCCAATCTGGGTTTCCTCAACACAATGTTTTGCATATACTAACCACCACCCTTAAATATTTCCTGTTGAGTCCCCTATTTTCTCCTTCTATCTTGCACTATATTGAGAATTCTATCCTTCAGCTAACAAACAGTCATGATTGCCATTCTGGGGTATATGAGAAGGTACCACTTTAACCTTAGGGATACAATAGTCACCAACTGACTCAAAGATGGCAAGAAGTTGAACTACTTCTGTATATACAAAAAGATTTCATTAACAATTACAGCTATTAATACTTAGACCAAAACTTCAAAATCACTGGGGGTCTGAATTTGTAAGTCCAAAGAACCGAACAAAAAGCAAGACTTAAAATCATGTATACCTGGTACTTTCATAACTGCTCAAAGGATGTTCTTCACTCCTTAGTGAAAAGGGAGATCTTTTGTATTTGGAAAACCTTGCAAATTTTATAAATCTTGCCATTAATGTGCATGTAATATAATTTACAACAAGTGGGGCAAAACTTTTAAAACAAATATTGACCAATGAACTATCAACATACTGAGAAAACCTCAGTAAACACAAAGTAAGTTTAAGTGTTTCCTAGCTACCCAGATGTCAAGAGAGGTGCTCTGCCATTTGCTGACCTACAATGCAATACACTTTTGCAGACACCAGCAAAAAAAAAAATCATACTGGACCTTGCACAGGGGCTTGCTCCTTCCTAGGTGTGTGCTGCAGATCCTTCTGGTCTTCAACAGTGTTTGTATTTTTAAACACTCCATCTGGACATAATTTAAACTCCAGCATGCTTAGTTTTTCTGTGGTGTCTTTCACAGGTAATAGGTTCTTAGATTTACTTTCTGGTCTCTTTTCTTTAAGCTTCCTGGGTGAATTGTCTAATTTTGTGAGACAAATGCGCTCACGTTCAGTGCACTTAAATGCAACTCTGTTCAGATACAGCTTCCTTTGATCCTTTGTTTGGGAAGACATTTGGCTTAATTCACCTTCATTATTTATATTATTTAAATTTTTGTCTAGCTTGGTTCTATCAATCCACATTTTATCAGACTGCTTTCCACCAACTGTACCTTTAACATTCCTTGAAATATATGTTTTAGACTCTTTGGAATGATGGGTTTTGATGCTTTTACCAGGGTCTGTACCAATATTTAATGATTCTTTACAGGTCTGTACACTGCCATTGGGTCTCTCATTTGATTTCCCAGAACTTTCCACTTGCACAGAAAGTTTACTGGGCCTCATATGCTGAGAATCACTATTTTTCAGATAGTTTTTCTTCAATGCTTCCTTATGCTTCTGCCTTGATAAATACTCCTTTGGTGATAGAACTCTATTCATTTTAGATGAGCTATCCTTAGAGCCCGAGGATTTAACATTTGATACTGTCTTTTCTTTAATCCAAGCTCTTTCATTTGGGGTTGAAAAATTAAATTTAAATGCATCACCTCCCACATTTTTATTCTGCTCTTGTTTATCATGTTTCTTCCTCTTTATCTCTGAATCAAGTATGATCCCTTCATCTAATTTCCTTTCTTCCAAAGATTTTTGTTTAGAGCCTCCTGATTTCAATTTTCTCTTTTCTGGTGATAGTGACTGTACCAAAGAACCATTCTTCATATTCAAATCTTTAGTTTTGCTTGTCAAAAAACTCATCTTTGGTTTTAGTGGCCGTAAGTTTTGTACCATGAACTTCCTCTGTGGGCTCTCCTGAGAAAATTTTGTAATTTTATTAGCAGAATGAAAAGTTCCCTCCTGAAATTGCAGATTTCTCTTTCTTTTGTGACTCTGCAAAGAATCCAGTTTTTTATCACCTTTAGATAAAAGTTGACCGGATAATTCTTGCTCTGTCCTTAGTGAACTGTTACGTTCTGTTTTGGATTTGTCTTTTATATTGCTGCTTTGCTTTGTTTCAGGAAAATGTTCTTTCTCAACTGGACAAGTCAGAGGAATCTTTGGAGGATTATTTGGAGGACTGTTAAATGCAACAGGAACATCTTTGTCAGAGGTTCTCTCTCCTTGTTTATAACTCTTGGCCTCTGAAGGAGAACATGGATTTGTCCGTTTTTTTTCTTCTGAAGTTGACTTCTTAATGGAATTACAGTGGCATTGAGGTACTCCTTCATAAACCATAGACAGCCACCCCAAAGCACAGCAATGGATATCATCTTTTTCTGAATCCAATGGTACAGAAGCACAATGTTCTTCAACTCTGCGTGCCTCTAGCTCACATTGGTTCTCTTCCTTTGTTACAGGCTTTTCTTTCTGAGGTTCTGTCAATTTGTCAACCTCATTGGGTTGATCGTCCTGTTCAGGAAACAATTCTTTCATCTGATCTGTGTTTAATATTGTAATTTTTATCTGGTCTGTTGAACCGTTGGAGTCACAATCACTTTTACCACAAGTTTGAGCTTCTGAGATTTGGTCTGCCATCTGCTGTACCACAGAACTTTCATGCATGTTCACAGGTTCGATACCATAGGGAAACTCTTTTAAAAGTTCTGATAGCTGATCATGTAGGTATAAGATAGCTGTTTTATCATGGAGACTTTCATCTGTTGCAGGATCCTGTTCAGTATAACTGCAGGACAAATCAGCTTCCTGAGGGTAGCTATCCTGCTGAATAGCAGCTGATGAACATGTATCATTTGCCATGCTTTTATTTTCAGTGATATGCACCAAACTGCTTTCCTCTAGAATTCCACTCTTTGCTTCAACATATTTCAAAGGTGACAGTGCTGAAGGGTGCAATGATTCTGAGTGATCTGTTATTTTATTTGAAACATCTGTGCACTGCACAAATTCATCTTTTTTAAAGTCGAAGTCATTATTTTCGGTGAAATGTTCATTTTGTTGTCTACTATTCATCATTTGGTGATTGGGTAGAGGTTTCTGTGGCTCAACTCTTTGCAAAGGGAGCAAGTTGAATATCTCTGCTATTTGAGAATCGTAAGAGGTATCACCTTCAACAAGAGAACAAATATTGCCAATCTGTAATACATCACTGCCCACACTACTACTGTCCTCTGATATATATGAAGCTTGCTGATCACTCACAGGACACTGGATATCTGGTTCTGATTCATTGTGCTTTCCTTGAATGGTATTAGGTATGGCTTCTGAATTAGTATTAGTTGACTGACTTTGCTTGTCCTCAATTAGTGAGAAAATCGTGATGCCTGTAGTACTTGTTACTGGTTCATTAACACTACTCTTCAAAGCAGCAGTATTTTCTGTCAATTTATTTTGTAAGCTACAAACACTGCCTTCTTTAATAACTGGATACCCTGTTTCAGGTAAAGCTTCAGATGTATCTTTGGCAGACAATGTATTGACATCTGAAAGAATTAAGGGTGATACTACAGCAATCCCTTTTGTAGTAGTTGTTCCCAAAGACTCATAATTTTGTGCTACCACTGATGAAATAGTTTCTTGGGAACTGTTTACTATCTTATTCTGAGAATTTCCCACAGGTGAAAATGGATTACTCTCACAGATGGGCACAGGCTTTGAAACTGCAATGGCTGTTGTGTTTGTTTTTGACTCATTATCCTGTTTTTCTTTGGTAGATTCTGAAGGTTGCTTTTTCCACAAAGACAGACATGTTGCTAGCAATTCCATGGAAAAGGGAGAGCCACTGTTAGAAGACACCCCATTAAATGATTTACACTCAAAGCTAGAAGTGTCTGCAATTTTGGTATTTATATTACAAGCCCTTGGAGGATTTATATTTTCCATGGTTTTCAGTTGGTTACCAGTGTTTTTGGTATTTGGATTAATTTCAAAATTATGCAGTTTAGAATCCTGAATACCTTCACTAGTATCTTTTAATAATTTCTTCTGAGTTTTACCTCCAGAAGTAAGTAAACTGAGAATTAGGCTATTTTTTTTTGGATATTTTGAAATATATTCGTCAGATGATGTAGAATGAGGAAGAAAAGTTATTTCAGAATTTGTTGGCACATTTTGTGCAACGCTGACAAAATTTCCTGATGAAACCTGGGTGTTATTTAATGGTGCCTGAGATACCTCAACAGTTGATGTCTTTAAAGGATTCACAACTTTCGAATCATGGACTTGTTCTGGTATTGGCAACTTTTCTGAACAGGCAGAATTTAGTAAAACAGAACTGACTTGGTTAAAATTTCTGTCCTGAAGATTGGAACTCAACACACTATGTGATCTATTAGTTTCTTCTGCAGATTCCATTACCGTTGGTGGTTTATCCTCCACAGTCTCTGGAGTGACTAAGGTTAGTTGTGGTCCAGATTGGATTTTGGCAATTTGTTTCAAAGACAATCCAGAATTTTGAGCTGATTCACTATAAGAGGTATTAGCTGTTTTAATACAACCTGCTGCCATCAAGAGGTTTTTATTAATTTTAATTTTCCTTGCAAGGTCTGAAAACTTCTTTTTTATTTCTACTAATGTTTTAATATCCCTCACTAACTTTTCTTTTGTGGCATTTGTGTCCAGTACTTGATTTGAAGTTAAATTTTGAGAATCCACTCTTCTCTCCTGATTATTTTGAGCAAGAGCCTGAGCACCAGTCACAGATGACCTAACAGGTTCATTAAAAGGATGACTGACACTGGTATTTACTTTCAAGTTACAGGAACTTCCCATCATACTGAAATTTTCATTCAGGTTTTGCCACTGCTGTTGAAAGTCTCTACAAAAGTCTTTCCTCATTTCAGGTAAGTGCATTTCTTGACTCTGAGGAACTTCCATAGAGGATTGTTTAACAACACGTGAAATACTTTGCAAAGACTGGTTTGCATATCTACAGTCATAAGGAGGAGGAGGTCTTTTGTCAGTTTGAGTGACTGCATACTGATATGATGGTACAGCTGCAATCTGCTTTGACTTAAATGTCAGTGCAGAATTTGGAGATTGACTATTTTTAACTTGGAATGATACAGATGACACAGGGTTTTGTTTCTGAAGAGTAGGCTCCTGCGAAAAGCTTCGTGATGAATAACTGTATTGCTTTGGAAGTGGTCTGTAATCTTGGTAAGTCAGTCCACTGGATGTTCGCTGAGGTGCCCAATCAACCTGTTGTTCTGACAAAGGTAGGATTAGTCTTGGGTTTCCTTGGTACGTTATAGGAACTCTTCCAGAATTAGAAGGGATCACATGTACTTGCATAGAATAGGTATCTGATGTTAGAAACTGATTCTGTAGTGCATGCACATTGGGTATACTCGTTCCAAAACCAGTTTGATGAGATACATTTGCCCCTGTATGAGAAAGCGTAGAACTCCCCATTGGTGAGTTCAACCATACATCTTGTGTAACTCCTGAAGAAATCTGCAAATTATGACTTAGTTGTTTGGGTCCTTTAACATTTGCATATGTTATTCTTTCTACTGAAGTTTGTGAAGTCACAATGGTTCCACTATGCAAATCAGGAATAGGGATTTGTGGAGGAGTTTTCTGATTCCTGATGTTGAGCAGTGGCTGTGAAACTGGACGTGAATTACTGAGAAATAGGCATGGTTCTTGGTTACTTCCAGTTTGGAAAGAACTTTGAGATGTTGTGCTAAATCCTTGCTCCAAAAAAGATGCTTGCTTTTTAGGATACTGTGGTGGGAAGGTGACACTCTCTGGTTTTGCATTCCAATTCATTGTCAAGTTGACGCAGTATCAGTGTGTTAAAAGCCAACTGTTTTGAATGCCAGGAATCTGTAGGAAATAAACATCTTTCATTAAAAAGCTGTTTGGCCTGGTCAGAATTTTTCAGATTATCTTCTCAGCTTACCTTTATTACTAATGCTGACCATGTCAATCAAAATTCCTGAAACCTCACACTAGACAAAGGTTCATCTTCAATTCAGGTAAGAAAAAGAGCAAAGGAAAATGTAACAATAAATATGGAAAATTCTCAATACAATTTTTGGTGGTGTTGCATAGGAACCTGGAATGTTAGGTCCATGAATCAAGACAAATTGGAAGTGGTCAAACAAAAGATGGCAAGAGTAAACGTCAACATTCTAGGCATCAGCAAACTAAAATGGACTGGAATGGGTGAATTTAACTCAGATGACCATTATATACACTACTGCGGGCAGGAATCCCTTAGAAGAAATGCAGTAGCCATCACGGTCAACAAGAGAGTCTGAAATGCAGTACTTGGATGCAGTCTCAAAAACAACAGAATGAGCTGTTCGTTTCCAAGGCAAACCATTCAATATCACAGTAATCGAAGTCTATGCCCCAACCAGTAACACTGAAGAAGCTGAACAGTTCTGTGAAGACCTACAAGACCTTTTAGAACTAACACCCAAAAAAGATGTCCTTTTCATTACAGGGGACTGGAATGCAAAAGTAGGAAGTCAAGAAACACCTGGAGTAACAGGCAAATTTGGCCTTGGAATGCAGAATGAAGCTGGGCAAAGACTAATAGAGTTTTGCCAAGAATATGCACTGGTCATAGCGAACACCCTCTTCCAACAACACAAGAGAAGACTTTACACATGGATGTCACCAGATGGTCAACACCAAAATCAGACTGATTATATTCTTTGCAGCCAAAGGTAGAGAAGCTCTATACAGTCAACAAAAACAAGACTGGGAGCTGACTGTGGCTCAGACCATGAACTCCTTATTACTAAATTCAGACTTAAATTGAAGAAAGTAGGGAAAACCGCTAGGTCCATTCAGGTATAACCTAAATCAAATCCCTTTTGATTATACAGTGGAAGTGAGAAATAGACTTAAGGGCCTAGATCTGATAGAGTGTCTGGTTCATTCGTAACACTGTACAGGAGACAGGGATCAAGACCATCCCCATGGAAAAGAAAGGCAAAAACGCAAAATGGCTGTCAGGGGACACCTTACAAATAGCTGTGGAAAGAAGAGAGGTGAAAAACAAAAGGAGAAAAGGAAAGATATAAGCATCTGAACGCAGAGTTCCAAAGAATAGCAAGAAGAGACAAGAAAGGCTTCTTCAGCGATCAACGCAAAGAAATGGAAAACAACAGAATGGGAAAGACTAGAGATCTCTTCAAGAAAATTAGAGATACCAAGGGAACATTTCATGCAAAGATGGGCTCGATAAAGGACAGAAATAGTATGGACCTAACAGAAGCAGAAGATATTAAGAATACCAAGAATACACAGAAGAACTGTACAGAGCCAGACATCCTGGAATGTGAAGTCAAGTGGGCCTTAGAAAGCATCACTATGAACAAAGCTAGTGGAGGTGATGGAATTCCAGTTGAGCTATTTCAAATCCTGAAAAATGAAGCTGTGAAAGTGCTACACTCAATATGCCAGCAAATTTGGAAAACTCAGCAGTGGCCACAGGACTGGAAAAGGTCAGTTTTCATTCCAATGCCAAAGAAAGGCAATGCCAAAGAATGCTCAAACTACTGCACAATTGCACTCATCTCACATGCTCGTAAA
This sequence comes from Neotragus pygmaeus, assembly GCA_006410875.1. NCBI lineage: Eukaryota > Metazoa > Chordata > Mammalia > Artiodactyla > Bovidae > Neotragus > Neotragus pygmaeus. The sequence goes on from SJYV01033478.1 coordinate 663,683, forward strand.
GTAATGCTCAAAATTCTCCAAGCCAGGGTTCACCAATATGTGAACCTTGAACTTCCTGATGTTCAAGCTGGTTTTAGAAAAGGCACAGGAACCAGAGATCAAATTGCCAACATCTGCTGGATCATGGAAAAAGCAAGAGTCCCCCAAACACATCTATTTCTGCTTTATTGACTACGCCTAAGCCTTTGACTGTGTGGATCACAATTAACTGTGGAAAACTCTGAAAGGGATGGGAATACCAAACCACCTGACCTACCTCTTGAGAAACCTATAAGCAGGTCAGGAAGC